>CALSCE010009465.1:16098988-16123175 GCA_943593645.1 Bovichtus variegatus | reverse complement strand
GTGTGTGTGTGTGTGTGTGTGTGTGTGTGTGTGTGTGTGTGTGTGCGCATGCAAGATGGAGATGTATTTCAAAGCTTTAATGCCGCTGAAGGGAATTTAGATTTAACTTCAAAAAACATCTTATCTCTTTCACCTGTATGGTTCAGTGGGTGTGTGTGTGTGTGTGTGTGTGTGTGTGTGTGTGTGTGTTTGTGTTGGGGTTGTTCTTGGTGTTGGGGATGTACAGAGAGCAGGATATCAGATCTCCTGCTTGTGGTTTTGCCGTCAGCTGCTTGTCAATGGGAAGCTGTGCTGAGTGAATGTGCGTGGGAAGTTTTGAAAGGGTAAAGCTCTCAGGCTTTAATTTTACTAGTGTTAACCTTGCTTTGCTATATGTAGATTCTCACTTTGGCCCGTTTGTGTGCTCCATTCTTATATTTCAGAAACCCTGCAGTATGCTTTGCAGTATCCGTTTCAGTCAGCTGTACATCAAATTGTGGTTCCTCATTTTATTTAATCTTTTTTTAATTCATTCAGCCATAAAAAACATCAGATTATAAAACGCTAACATATCGAAGGGGAATGTAAGACTCTAGTTTGAGGACAATATGCAGTTAGTTCCATTTAAAAGGTGCATATACCTGAGACCAGTCGTGCCAACATCAGTGCGTACATGAGTGATATCTAAGGTTAATTAGTAACTGCATCGTGTGCTGTAATTACTAGATTTAAATGAGAGAAGAGATGTGACGCACTGTGGTTTGGAATATTTAACAGTAGAGCTTTAGAAATGAATAACATAAGAAGGATGTTTGTTTTTGACGAGTAGGAGGTCCGTCCAACCGTTTCACACGGAGAACAATGATGAGTATGACATTTGTCGTTTGGGATAAACATAAAACACTATGATACACAGCTCATTAGAGCACAAGGGCAGACAAGTGGGCAGAATAGACACAGGCAGATAACATTTGATTTTTGACACACTTAAGCCGATGTTAGGACCCTGGGGACGTCAACAGTAGTGTTCTCATGGACTGTAGGTGGAATTTCATTGTCCTTGTCTAATCACTTACAACTGGTGCTTGCTGTATATTAACGTTGGTTCACTCTCACTGCTCTCATATTGTTATATTAGTTGCTTGTTAGTCGTTTTATCACTGCATTGTGTCATGCAATGGTCCAGCACACGTAACCGCAATGTCCCAGGTTCAATTCCAGTCATGGGACCTTTGTTTCATATCATACTCTTCTTCTTCCCTCTTTCCAGTCTGCCTCTGTAATAAAGGTGAAAAAATGCCCCCTTTTTTTTTTTTTTTAAAACTACATAGATAAATAACCATGTCAAAAGAAACAATTATAATGTCCTTAAGATGGACAGGCAAACAACTATTTAAAAACCAAACAATTTAACAGCAACCTTTTTAAGTCTACAAGGGGGGAGAGTTTAATACTCACAAGAGTTTGGGGTGAAGTATCTTTAAAAATGTTGGACTGCAGTTTCACACATGACCTGTCTTTCTCTCTCTCTCTCTCTGTCTCTCTCTCTCTACCTCTACCTCTCTCTCTACCTCTACCTCTCTCTCTACCTCTATCTCTCTCTCTCTACCTCTCTCTCTCTCTCTGTCTCTCTCTCTCTCTCTCTCTCTCTCTCTCTCTCTCTCTCTCTCTCTCTCTCTCTCTCTCTCTCTCTCTCTCTCTCTCTCTCTCTGATCTACACACTCACACATCTTCATCTCTCACACTAGTTGTTTGAGCTTCTTAGGCGTAATCAGAAGGGACGGCACCAGCAGTGCTCAAAGAGACTGCCAAGAAAGTGTTCAAATGCGCTGAGTTTAGTAGATGCTTAAGTACATCCAGTGTTTCCGCATGAAAACAGCTTTGATTATTGAGCTGTAGCTTGAGATTTGTAAAGCCAGATTACATCCATCCCATGTCTCTTTAGGTGAACTGCACTCTTTTTATCCTGGTGTCAGGTGCTGTATGAGTCAGGGCAGGCTGTTCTGAGATGTAGGAGAAATGTTTCATTTACATTCATTCATTTGGAAGACGCTTTAGTTAGAAGTTAGTTACTGTAGCGTGGCCCACTGTAAATGTACCATATACATTTACCAACACGGCCACAGCCAATGGAGGCAATAAAGGTACTTAGGCTACTTCTAGTCTGAACACACATTATTTTGGATTGAGTGTGACATATACTTTTTGAGAATGTCATTATTGCATCATAAAAAAGTCAATAAATCCTTTGCACACAGTTTACTGTAATTGCATTCAACAGTGTAACTGGAGAGTTATTTGTGTAGCAGTAGTAATAATAATAATCTTTTCATACAAAACTTACTTTTTAAGTATACAATTATTAATTATCATTTAAAATAGATTAACTTCTTACTAACTAGATAGTTAGACTAGAACTAGATTAACTAACTTTCTAAAGAATAAGAATTACTAAAGAAGTATTTGTCCGTCATCATCCTAACAAGATGGAATTAGTGTTCTATTTAAAGGCAAAGCCTCAGCAGAGAGACGCCTAAAGGAAAACGATTATTAGCTCTCCATACTGAGAAGGACAAAAATGGTTTTAAAAAACCCTGGGTGGCGGGGAAGTCATGCCTGAAGCCCTGTGCGCACTTTGTCAAAATCTGAACAGGAACAGCTCAAAAGTGTGTATTTTAATCACTTTACATCCGCTGCATCAGGCCCCATTTCAGCAACCTCACAATGTGTATGTGTGTCTTTCCCAGCTAGGGCTGTGCATCAGCAGGGCGTCTGCATCTGTGCTGAACCTGAACTGCAGCTTGGTGCTGTTGCCTATGTGTCGCTCCCTGCTCACCTTTGTCCGAGGAACACACACGGTAAGAAAGACACTGAGGTGGGTGGAGGGGGGGGGGGGGGGGGGGAGGAAAGAGAGGAATGGGAAGAAAAGGTTTATTGAGTTGGAAAAACGCGCAGCCCCAGGGTTTTGCTTATCTCAATTTGAAAGATTGCAGGATTTATGAGAGACAATGCAATGTGGGGTTTGTTCAAAAATCTGTGATGGTGTTCTTTTTATCTTTTATATAAACCTACTCATATATTGGAAATGAACTGCTTAAGTGCAGTATTTTCAATGGGGTACATTTGAAAGGTTTTTATGTGAAAGTACAAGGAAATAATAATTTATAATAAATATGTTATACATTTAGTGCATTATTGGTAAAGATAAGAGGATGTGTTGTTTGCTATGTTTCTCTTGAATCCCAGCCACAAAATGAATACTAGAGTCACTAATGTCTGTGTTACAACACACACGCTCATGCAGGTATCGAGCAGAGACACTCGCAGATTGCTGGATAAGAGCAAGACCTTTCATGTGGCATGTGGAGTTGCCATCTGCATCTTCTCTGGTAAAGACTGTCACTTATCACCATAGCTCATATGTCTTCATGTATCACTGTGTGTGTGTGTGTGTGTGTGTGTGTGTGTGTGTGTGTGTGTGTGAGAAGTGTTGACAAATGGACCCAGGCTGCCTCAGCAATCCTGGCGTACCAGCTGTGATGTCCCTCTAGCTGGTCATGTGGATTTTTGCTGTCTAGCTGTGTGTGTGTGTGTGTGTGTGTGTGTGTGTGTGTGTGTGTTGCTCTTGTGAGTCTCCTCTCATGACATCATGAGAGCTTCTAGCAGCTGTGTGTCCAATGGGTCTCTGCTTTACAGGCTTCTTCCTCTTATCCATTCTTGTTTTTCTGAGAACACTGGCTTCGTATCTGTACAGTATCTAACACATGACTCTTTTTTTTTTCTCACAAAAAAGACAACCTAAGTCAGCACTAGCCACCTACATATAACCCCATGCTGTGAGCTTTTCTTTGCAGTGATCCTGTTATTGACATCCTGTTCTGCTGTAAAGATGTGTCGATTAGTAACATTTTGCCAGTGGTTGATGAGTCTTGGGATGTAACAGTCAGTGTGGCCTGTAGAGATAAAACATTTTGTTGTCTATAAAAGCAGATTTTCTCAGCCTATAAAATCTTTAAATTTCCCCAGGGAACCAATTTTAGAAGCCAATTTTCGTAGTGGCTAAACTATGGAATCACAACTTCCTGGTCCGTCCCATGATGCCATTGGGCCCAAAAAATACTTTTCTCCATAGACATACATTGGGAAAAAGATGTTTGTAAATCGGCGGATAATTTTTTTGAGGCAAATAAACTTCCCAGTATGAACACTTGAAAAGCCCTTATTTGAATCATCAGGGTTTAAAAGTTGTAAAATACACTATTAGCGTATTAAATGTGAATGAACCTAATACTGCCAAGCCAAGCCAACGAAACTTGAAAGCCAGCGTTAGCTTTACGTGTTCTGAGAATTATTCGGCCCCCAGCTATGCTCCGCCCAAAAATATGTCATTATGTTTACCAATAGAAAAGGCGTCTATGGAACGGTCTGGCATCTGTTCTTCACTATTGCATCATCTGTAAGCTTAAGTCTTATTTCATCATTGCCATTCACATCTCAACCCACCAACACTACACACACACGCACGCACACACACACACACACGCACACGCACACACACCCACTTCCCTTTAGGCAAAGCTCTCATGTTCTAATAGCAGAGTTCCAAGGTTCTGAGACAACAGATGACAATGAAGACAGAGAGACAACAGGGATGGGAGAGAGACATAGACTGAGAGAAGAGAGACGGGGTGGGAAGCAGTGGGAGTGAGAAAGGACGTGAGTGAGAAAAAGGGACCCTTGTGTCTCATGATTACGCCCTCTAATTCCATCAGCTGTCGAACGACTGCATGGTTAGCCTATGATGTCAGGGAGGTGTGTGTGTGTGTGTGTGTGTGTGTCCGTGTGCGCGTGCGTGTGTGTTAGTGAGTCAGGAGGATATTTTGCTGACTTTCTGCTGAACAGACAGAGAGATGTTTGTACTAGTGTCCGCTAGCAGTTCATTTTGACCTTTATAATTAAGTGTGTGTGTGTGTCTGTGTGTGTGTCTGTGTGTGTGTGTGTGTGTGTGTGTTTAAAGCAGAGTTGCTGTTCTATATGTCTGTTGGTGTCTGTGCACAAAAATGTGTTTTAAGTCGGTACTGTTTAACCCTTTCTCTTCTTCTGCAGTTGTGCATGTGTGTGCTCACCTGGTGAATGTCGTCAGCTTCAGTGTAAGCTACTCAGACGACTTCCCTGCTCTCAATTTGGCTCACTACAGAGGAGAGGTGAGACACGAACGCGAGCACGTTTTGCACTTTATGGCCCCTAACCATAACCATCACAATGACAAGTCTGACCCCGAGTCTTACCTTGACCTCAAGGTCGAGGTATGCTTAAAACACTTTGGACAATCTCATCAGAGGCATTCATGGTGTTTCACTAAGTTGCACACACGGAAAGTGACTGAAAGTAGTTATTTGAAGGCTGAAAAAACAGAGCCCGAGAGGGAACTATTAATCCTGTACCTCACCTCTGCACACCTGGCCGAGCGCTGCATGAAGGGGGCAATTATGTATTTTTTGTGTATTCTTTCCCAGGACCCCAAGCTGATCATTTTGACCACAAGTAAGAAGATTCTCTTTCTTATACAGTGTTTAATATTGATGAGTGTGTCTGTTTGTGTGTGTGTATGTACGTGTATGCTGGTATGTTTTTACTTGTGTAGCAATATAGGTGGTAAACATGTTGCAGATTAGAGCTGTGTGTGGAGGTCATGCTGTGTTTACTCCTCTTTTTCTCTTCTCTGTATTTTTTGCAGTTTTAGTGGGTGAAATAAGGTCAATAAGAAAAAACAAACTATCAAATGTGTCCTGGGATGTTAACTTGACTTTGTCTCCACTCTCTAATTGGCTCATTCTCTTCAGTCCCAGGAGTCACAGGCGTCCTGTTGGTTCTCATCCTCTTCCTGATGTTCACATCCTCCTCCTACTGCGTACGGTAGGTCAGCCAAGAACAACCATTTGTAGAAGTTTCCCAAAGCCTAGAAGATCCCTTTTTATGTGTGTGAAGTCATCTCAACGGAGAAAACCTTTTTGGTTTGTTCTCTGTGTGAGTGATCTTGTGTGTCTTTTTGTGCTTATGTGTCTCTGCCTCCGTGTATATCTATGTGTCGTGTCTGTTCGCCTTTGTCTTTATGTCTGAGTTTATCTTGTGTGTCGCGTGAGAGAGAAATGTGAGATGGGAACAATACGGAGACGTGCTAACAGACATCTGTTACAGAGCAAATCCTCACTAAGTGTTCCACTCACAGCTCTGTCATTACTCGGGTCATAGTGGGTCACCCACTCTGCATGTGTGCATGTATGTGTGTGTTACCCATGCAGGCGTGTGAGACTTGAAGTGTGTGTGAGTGCATGTGCACACACACTGTTTCTTCAGTAATTGAACAGGCTTTTCCAGAGCACTTAAGGCTTTAGATAAGAGTTTGGGTAAGTGGCTGGAGCGCTTGGCTGAAGGCTGCCGCACCACAAGAATACCTACGAGTCACAGCGATCCAGTGATATTAGCTCACATTAATGCTCACAAAGCCACTAACATGTTCATTTTTAACATCATTGCTAATTGCATACTTTTGAGGAATGGGTAGTTAATGATTTATGAAAGGTTGGGAAAGAACTTCATTCCAGTTCGACCAGGTGAGGTTTATAACCCGACCCATGACTTAGACACAGTGTGTCGTCTCATTCTGAGTAGCTAAAGGTAACCTAATCATTGCAACTACTGTCTGTCCAAAACACTGGAAACTATGTAAGCAAAGCACAAACAAGACTTTTAAGGGATTTAATTGTAAGCCAGAATGTGTTTTCATAGTTTGTATTGCATGAACTCTTGACAAAAGAAAGAATAACATCTCAATGTATTATTTCTGCTTTTGTTTTGCCTTATTAATGCAGTTCTTGTACTGATAATATATGAGGGTTTCACGTACTGCTAAAAACAAACAAAAAAGGAAGATTGTTGGAGCACACTGAGAAGAGAGGCAGTTTGAAATATAGTTGTACAGATTGTAGTTGTAAAGGTATACAGAATGTGCAATGTTATACAATATTTGTCCTCTTCACAAATTGGATTTAAAAAAAAATATTTGCTCATTTAATTTTGGGTTCTGAAAAAGGATTTCCGGCTAAATCTATTGATTTGTTTATTTCAGCACAAGTCCTGGTATCCAAGATGCCAGCAAATCTAAGGACAGTTTCAATTAACTTTTGCAAATCCCTATACATTTTCTGAGGTTAAAATCAAATCACGGGATTATGAAGCAATGAACACACACATTTTGATTTAAAATGAACCTGCTCAGTCTTTGTGGTGTCCCTCTTCAAAAACAGGGGGTACTTTAAGAAAACAAATTAAAAGTGAATGAATGCAGGGTTTGATGATTTTCGTTATTTGCAGTGTTTATGGCGGGGGGTGGGGGGGTTGTTGTGTGTAATGACCCCTTTAATATTGACCTCTGATGTCCTGCTTACTCAGGCTCTGTGCTGGGAGTCTGTGCGTCTGGTCCTGAACAAACTCTTAGCTCGCTTTCTTCTTTTGTTGCCTCTGCTCTTTTTGTGTCTCTCGTTCTCCTGTATCATGTTACAATGTTATTTTTCCTCATTTACACTGGTTTTTGGTTTGCTCTTGTAAAACATCCTTAGTGTTATAATCATATATGTTGCTATTTTGCCTTTTTTTTTTCAGCTTGTCCAACTATGAGATCTTCTGGTACACACACAACCTCTTCATTGTCTTCTACATCATCCTGATGGTGCACATGGTCGGGTAGGTCTCTAGGCTAAGCACTAAATTTGCGTGTGTCTGCGTGTACTGTATGTGGTTTTATCTCATATCTAGCATGATTCGTTGAGTTTTTCTGCCCTGTTGGTGCAATTTGCCTTCCTCGCAAACAACTACCAACAGAAGGCAAGATAAGAGTTGTCTTCACATATGAATAGACAGCTGGAGACACCTTTAAATTTACGTCAGCAACTTCAGGCTCACTGACGAAACAACAGAAGAAAAAAACATGCAGTGTTTTCATGAATCACTTCGTTCAGAAAATGTCATGGTACTGACTTATTCCACATGGTAATATTATGTCACTTACTAAACACCAAATGTCATTTCATTTCTTGTTTAAGATAAAATAAAGGGGACGTTTTTCATGGAAAATCAGGACGCAGGAATTTCTTTATTGCTTGTACATGCCTGTTCTCTTTTTGCAGTGTTTTGTTCTGTTATATTCAGTGTGTTTGAGTTATATTAATTAACAGCGTGTAGGTATACTTTTAAACCTATGTCAAATGGCAATATTTGTTTTTAATATTTTCTTGATGGCAATTTCCTTGTTAAGTCACATTTGTAATCAAAGGCTGAACAA
Source organism: Bovichtus variegatus (assembly GCA_943593645.1). Lineage (NCBI taxonomy): Eukaryota > Metazoa > Chordata > Actinopteri > Perciformes > Bovichtidae > Bovichtus > Bovichtus variegatus. The sequence goes on along the minus strand of CALSCE010009465.1, from coordinate 16,114,855 downwards.
CCAAAAACATACAAACACAATCACACTTTACAGCAAGTTTCCAGTGCACATGATCTGCATGCCTTTGTACATGTTGCTTGAGTGTCATTAAAAAAGTGTATTATATAATATATAATGTATATAATATCAATATCACTGAATTGCCTTCCAATATATTGGGCGAATAACAATAACACATGCAAACTTTAAAAAAGGTTTTATTATATCAGCAGGTCAAACTGCTCCTTTTTATGGTCTTTTTCAATAACCAAACCTCAGATATGCTAAATGTTACACTGAAATAACCAAACTAACATCACCTTGATTCTTGTCTTTTCCATCAGAGGAGCTCTGAAGTATCAGACCAACTTAGAGGCCCACCCTCCTGGCTGCCTCAGAGCCAATCAGAGCAGCACGGAGCAGCGGGGCGAGGAGCTGGAACAGGGTGAGGATGAAGAGAGGAGATGCGGAGAGGCGGCTCACTTCCAGCCACACAACCCCCAGGTCCGTTTGTGTGTGTGGGTGTGTTGTAGAGGTTTTGTGTAAGTGTTGTACGCGTGTGTTGAGTATTTGGGAGGTGTTGGAGGGAGTTTATTAGAGCGGCAGTGCTGTAAGGGAGGGGCAGGCATCCTCTTTCTAGATCAAGGCCTGTGTTTGTGTGCGTTTCTTCCTGTGTGTGTGATTATGTGTTTGCACATGGTCGTTAAGCAACGAGCTTGGTCCATAAAATCCCCCTTAAACCCGATTGTGCTCTGCAGGATTTACTGGAGTTGTGAGCAATTAGTCGGCTACAGGTAACTGCCAACAGAAAGAAACAGAAACACCACACAGATAGAAAGGGGGAGAGATGCATGTGTTCTCACACAAATACTCTCCTGAGTTTGATTCGGAGCCCCCTTGTGTTTTTGTGAAACAAGTTGGGAGAATTATAAAGCCTTGAATGACAGCAACCAATGGCAAGTTTCCCAAAGCTTCCTGCATCAGGGCTAACACTGCGCTCTTTTCATACCACACAGATCGTAATTACGAGCAGCCTTGTGGGAAAAAAACGTTTAAGTCAGCCTCCTGTTGTAATTTCGAGTAGGAATTTCTGACAACTATGATGTGTTCACTTGGCAAAAAGAACTACAGATGTAGGGGCGTAAATCGGTCGGTAAATGGCTGCAGAGCCACTGTCGCTGGCAGTTACCTCTATTTGAAATCCAAATTAAAACAGACGACTCATACATTTGTATCTGTTTTCAAATATGTAACACAATAAAAATAGATAATTTACGCTTCCTTTTAATATATCTGGTGTGACCATAAGGCAGGAAACAGGGGAAACAATCTTGGATGTGTGAAGGCTGCGTGAATAATCAGAAGTTTTTCCTTCCAAATTGGCACAAATTGGTCTAAAAGGTAGCTAAAGCATGTCAGCAGAAGCTAAAGAAGAATATTTTTTTATATTATATAAAACATAACTTCATCATTACCAACTTTCAGCTGCTCAGTACAAGAACAGCAAGAATCCATCTTTACTTCAGATGATATTCTCCATAAAGGCTGTGAGCGGCAATGTACACTTATACATGCAAACCTCTCTGCAGAGAAAGGCGTGATTGATAATTAATTCTCAACAACATGTCCGGCCCTGCGTGCTAAACAAACAGAGAGGTTGGTCCAACTTCCTGACAGACTTTATACCGCTAATGTAGAAGTATGGAAGAAAAATCCCACATGAACGTTCACATATGTGCAGACAGATGTCTTTGTAGCTATGGACATCTGCTTTATTTTGAACTGCTTCCATTTCCTTTTAGGGTGATAAAGTGTGAATATAATGTTCAAGAAAGTGTGTGTTTCTCTTTGTGTATTTGCAGACATGGCTTTGGGTGTCCGGTCCACTCTGTCTTTACTGTGCCGAGCGTTTCTACCGCTACATCCGGAGCAGCGACCCTGTTACCATAGTGACAGTCATCAGGCACCCCTGTGATGTCATCGAGTTGTGCATGCTGAAGAAGAACTTCCGAGCTCGTCCTGGACAGGTGAGAAGACATGACGCCTTGATCTCCTCTCCTCATCACTTCACTATTTATTTACTCATATGATGTTTTTCACGAGAATATAAATTCCTCTGCTGTAACTAACTAAAGTTGTGTAGTGTGTATGTTCCTTAAGTTAAAAGGTTTATCTGATTTTTTTCTCCTGCGCTTCCATCTTTGTTTCTCCCCCCCTTTTTTCTCTCCACATGCCCCCTCTCTAATCCTCTCTATTCTTCTCTCTCTCTCTCCCCCCCTCCTCTGTCTCTACATCTCGTCCTTCTCTTTCTCAGTATATTGTTCTTAACTGTCCAGGTGTCTCTTCATTTGAGAACCATCCCTTCACGCTCACAACGGTAATACTTTATGCAACACATTCCTCCCTCATGACACAATGCAAACACACACACACACAGACATATGTTTTTACGGTTTCTTACTTTGTCTTAACTTTCTTCCCCCTGGCAAAGAACATGCAGTTCTTTGTCTCTCAACATCCCGCCCTCCTCTGCTGCTGGCTGACACTTGAGTGACAGCTGGGTCGTCCAGTCATATTGTGTTTCACGTTGTTTGTAGATGTTTTTTCCGATTTAGTCCAGATTGTATGAGACAAAAGCAGAAGACAAACAAACAACTTTCTGTTCAGTCAGCATACAAGAATGGACTTGCACTCATTCAAACTCACACTGACAAAAAGAGACACACACACATCAGTATGTGCATGCCTATGCCTGGTGTGTTATGGAGCTTTGAGGAGGAGGGCAGAGAATCACACTGACAGAGAGCAGACAGACCCCTGAGGCTTGTAACGCCGTCTGCCAACAGGAAGGCTGTGTGTGTGTGTGTGTGTGCGTTTGTGTGTGGGTGTATGTGTGTATTTTGTTGTGACTCACTGTCTGCTCTCTATCTAACTCCTCGCAGTGTCCTACCGAGAGCAAGGACACTTTTGGCATCCATCTCCGAGTCGTGGGGGACTGGACTGGTGGGTGCACTCACGCACGCACACACACAAACTAACACGCACATGACATAAGTGTACTTTCATAGGCTTACATGTTCAGAAACACACAGATAAGAGTACACGCAAATAGACACGCATAAACATTTTCTGTTCCCTATCAGAGTTTACAGAACAGAAGTCACTTTGTTTTGTCTCTTCTCTCTGGTGACGATACATTTCCGGAAAACTACATTTTTATGCGTGTGAGCGTCTTTTTCTCACTGTTTGTGTATGCATGGTTCCCATAGTTTAATTGTCTGGTTGGAAAACTCTATTAGCCATGAGTGCACACACACACACACACACGCACGCACACACACACACACACACACACACACTCACACACAATACACAGTTAATTAACGGTTGGATTTCATCTACAGAGCTGGAAATCCGTAGATCTTTTTTGGGATGTTTTTGACATTCAGAACTTGCTGTGTTAAAGGCACAAGCACTTTACATGCACATTCAGTATGTATACAGTAAGAAAACTACATAAACACTATCCTTTATCTTACACTTTTCTATTTGACTACATTTAGTAGCAGACTCAAAAGGGACTCACCTCTGGCCTTTGGGAGCCTGCGACATAAGCGAGAACATGTACGCTCTTTTCCACTTGCTACTGTACATATCCACACATGCATTCTTTCAGAACACAGAAAGGGAAGTGGGTTTGTTTGTGTTGGCCCCTTAATCTGCCATGACCACATGCTGTAAGGAAACAATGGAAAGAATTGAGTTGGAATGATAAGACACCTCTAAATATGGCAATAGTTGTACAGTAATGTTTGCATGAAAATCTTTATGACACTGTCCATTCTCAGAGAGTTAGATCAGTGGATGAAATGATGGGAAATGCAAAACCTCTCCTCTCCTCAGAGCGGTTCACACAGCTGTTACTTCCTGAACCAAGGATAGACTTGGAGATCCTTCCCATGGTGCAACAGAGGAGATACCCGAAGTACGTTTCTGTGTGTGTGTGTGATGTGTGATGTGGCTGACATGATTTCTCATGAAGGTTTAGAATCACAGAGGGGTCAGAGGTTTTGACCTCCTGATCTCTGACCCTGTGCTCTTCCTGCTCTGTGTTTAAGAGAGTGAGATAGGCAGAGATGGAGAGGGAGATGAGTTTGTTTTGTGACAGTAAACCAGAGCTAAGCAAACCATCAAAAGCCCCAGGTCGCCCCTCCCTCTGTTAAGTGGGCAGAGGTGTACAGCAATACCCACTTATGCTCAGAAGGGTTACAGTTTGTTTCCAGTAGTTCAAATGGTGTATATGCATATTTTGTGTTTTAAATTCAGATATAGGGCCACTAACACTAAATGTATTTCATGTTTAGCCTAGCTTAACACAAAGGCTAGAAAGAGGGGGAAGCGGCTAGCCGAGCTACTTCAAAAGTTAAAACAATTAGCTCTCCAATAACTGCAAAGCTGTCAACCCGTTATTTTGCTTTTTTACACCATGTTTTTGGCCATGAATTAAAGGTTCCCCAAAGTGTTACTGTGCACAATGCTTGTGATTATGTGACAGTAACCTGAGCCAAGCCTTACTTGGCTCTGTGGTGGATGCTGGGGCGTGTAAAGGCTGCTGTAGCATTACCAACCATTTTCTGGGCTCAATTCTGAGTTTTATGTTTATTGCCTGAGCATATTTAGATATACTTTCTTAAAGCACTATGCCTGGTGATTTTGTATCTGTGTTTAGAGTGTGTGTATATGAGAAATATGTGTGTGTGTGTGTGTGTGTGTGTGTGTGTGTTTTCAGTGACCCAAGTGTTTGAGCAGCTGTTGTAGAGATGATGTGTGTGTGTGTGTGCGTGTGTGTGTGTGTGTGTGTGTTTGAGGGATCAGGCAGGCTGCACCCAGACTGTGGGATTTCAAATGCAGGATGTTTATCTGCTTATGTATGTTTGACCCTAAACATAAATATATGTGTGTATATTTGTCCTGTTGCTTGGCTAATTGTCTCTTGTGTTTTTGTCTGCGCTGTGTGTTCAGGCTTTACGTTGATGGTCCCTTTGGAAGTCCATCAGAGGAAGTGTTTAACTACGACGTCAGTGTTTGCGTCGCAGGTGGTATAGGAGTCACGCCGTTCGCTTGCGTGCTGCGTGCTCTACTGTGAGTTATGAAAACAAATATCATATACTGACAAATGATTAGCAATTTGAGAAATTATTCATATGTTTCTTTCTTTCCTCCCTGCTGTACCTCAGTGACGGCTGGACGGGTTTCAGGTTGCAGAGGTTGTACTTTGTGTGGGTCTGCAGGGAGCTCCAGTCCTTCTACTGGTTTGCTGAGCTGCTGTGTGCCCTTCATCACAAGGTCAGGACCTTATCTGCATAGCCTTCCTTTTATATTAATTAAGACATGTGGGACTTAATTGTGGCTCATAATTAGCGTTGGCTAATTGTTTGACCAGCATCCAGTGTTTTGGAGTGCTTGAATGTCAGGGTCAGAAGTTTCTCTTTCTGAAAGGACATTTTTTAACTGAACCCCTCAAAATGTCTGTGCATGCCCCTGCTCTAATCCTAAATTAAGTCTAGTTTACCAGCAAAGATAATCCACTTGCCACAAGCTATTGATACTATTACTATTGGATGTTTGCTCCAATAGTTTTCTGGGTTTTAACGGGAAGTGGAAGGTCAGAGGTTTAAAAAATGAGCCCACAGATGAGCAGGGGAGGTATTACTGTGGCACCTGTGCTTTAAAGTCTCATCACAGTAAAACAAGTTCATGCAGAAATATGGAGCGATCGAATAAAAGCACTAATTAGGTGTCACAAATCAAATGAATCACAGCACCACTAAAACTATTTCCATGTCTGTGTTTGTCATTTAGCTGTGGCAAGAAAACAGACCGGACTACTTTAATCTGAAACTGTACGTCAGTCAGACAGACAACCTGCAGGTAGGTGTGACACACACACACACACACACACACACACACACACACACACACACACACACATTTCTTTGTTTTCTTTTTATGCTCATCTTTTCATTTCATTGACTGTTCACTCATTCATCTCTTCGTTGATATATTGTCTGTCAGTCTTTAAAAACCTGAGCCACTAGGGGGCAGTATATGACAGCGAGAGAAGCGAGAGAAGCGAGAGCACATTAATGTCTAAAGTCCTCTCTTGAGTTTACAGTCTGTCTGTTGCTGTCTGTTCTCTCTCTGAACTACACAGTATTTATTGTGTCATATTGTTTCAGTGTGATCACTTCTATAGTAATTCACTTGTTTCAAACTTTTTTTTCAAACAGTCTCTCTTCACCTTTTCTCGCTGTGGCAAACAGCTATTAGAGACCATGAATTAGAGACCTGAATGTTAACAGAAACGCTTTTCACTCTTCCGTTGCTTCCTATATTTTGGTCATGTGACTTATTCCTGGAAGCTCCTCGTTAGTATAGTGGTCAGTATCCCCGCCTGTCACGCGGGAGACCGGGGTTCAATTCCCCGACGGGGAGAGTTACACTTTTCTAAATCATGTTGTATCCTGACTCTAATCCAGGAAGCCGTAAAACACCCGTCATGAATCAACCTGTCAAAGGTAGCAGAACTACTGCGAGTGAACTATGTGACTCTCTCCTTGTAGTTTCTTTGTCTATGTTTATCTTTCATGCTCCTGATTTGGAAGGGTTCCAGCTCTCACTCTGCACAGACATCCAGCTTTATTGATCTTAGTTTGTAAGACAGGCTCTTGTAAAGTCAGGAAATCAGATAACACTGTTGGGTGCTGCCTTACAACTCTACAGAAAGATCTTGACCCGTATCAGAGTGAACTGGCTGACCACAAAAAGACTGACATTACACTTTGTCCGCTTCTTGTCTCACACCCTGGTCTTGGAAATGGCTTGAGACATAGTGAGTCTATTAGGTTGTCAGTCTCACAGTGAACCAGAAGTTTAAGAGCGAAAGTGTTCGACATTTTTTTGTTTCTGTAAAAAAAATCTCCTCTTTACATTGTAAAAGGATAATGAAATCTGCCTTAAATACAAATGAATGAACATAGTTACCTATTAATGGAGAGTAAAACGACATTGTCAACACTGTATTCTGCCACCTACACAATAAATAAAATAATACTTGCAGCATACAGAAGTTTAGATAAATGTAGCGCAACTGGTGGCTGATTGAAATGATTTTTGATCTGAAATAGCTACAAGTCAAAGTGTGACAAGGTTCAAAATATCAATAGCTTACTTGGCTGATACACAAACAACCCACGCAGCTCTTTTCCACTTAATCCCACCTCGTCAGACTCTGAAATTGCTCAGTTTTGTTGATAACTGCCCACAGCTGTTTGCACGACAGATAACATTTAATGGCCCCTTAAACTACAGAGCACATGCTGCAACAGTGTGTAGGTTAGCAGGAGAAATCAAGAGAAGTGGAGGAAAAGGAGGCAGGGGAAGATGGAGAATCTGTTGTTGTTGTTTAACCTATAAATGTCAACAGTACTGTTCTGATCTGAAAAAATTGTTTTTATGTGTCATGAATCTGCTGCTGCGTTGGTCAGATGTCTCTAGTAAAGGAGAAGTGAAATGTATCATCAATGATAAAGTTCCTCCATTACGGCTGGATTTACACATCCAACTATTTGCTTAAAAACTTAATCAACTGAAAAAGTGAAAATGTGCCAGTGTTGTTATCGTTGCCAAGAAATTGCCAAACTAATCAGTTATTGCAGGTTTGCTAAAAAACTGAGATGTTTTTGCTATCTTCCCTCATTTTCCAGAGCATGTCTGAGGAGAAGTACCGCCCACTCACCTCGAGGCTGCTGGTTGGTCGACCCAGGTGGAAATTACTGTTTGATGAGATTGGGAAGACCAATAAGCAGTGAGTAGAGGGGGAATATCCAGATAGATTCAAGTGTTATAACACCCATGATCCCTCTCTCTCTCTCCCTCTCTCTCTCTCTCTTTCTCTCTGTCTCTCTCTCTCTCTCTCTCTGTGGTTTCAGTAAGCGAGTTGGGGTCTTCTGCTGTGGACCAAAGGGCATCTCCAGGACTCTCCACAGACTGTGTAACTCAACCCAATCCTCTGGAACAACCTTTGAATTCAACAAGGAGTCATTTAGCTGAACGAACATCCAAGCTGCTTCTACACCGCAACCTCACTGAAAAAAACCAAAAAAAAAACCAGCAACTATGCCACTTGACATATATGAAACTGGCCAAAGGAACGTGAATATTGACAGACTATATTATTATTTCATATGCATCCCCGCCCATGGTCACAAAAAGTCCAGCAGGACAAGACAAGACCAACATGCAGCATGAGGCCTGATCCTCCCTACAGACCAGCCCGACCCCCGACTGACGGCTCTTAAAGTTTCAGCTCCAGCATCTGATCCAATCCACCTCTGAGAAAAACTGAAGAGAGCAGCCCACTGCTCGGATTCCCCACTCATGATGCTCTGTGTTTCAAAAGATTCTGTTATATTTCATCTTTTCCCTGACACATCCCTCTGTGGAGTAAATTAGTTTTCTCATGCCGGAGTCTAATGTGAGAAAGAGACCGGTCTGACACACCCTGCAATTCCACAACCACAAACACTGCAAGATAATGATCCGAAAACATGAGGGAGTGCACTAGTGCACTTTCAGTTCATCAGTGCACCAGTGCTGAAACATCACGCTGGGAGCAGACACACTTTTAAGAAACAGAACACATGGGCACATCAATTGTGGTAACCAAGAACGAGTTAAGTGTCAGCCAGATGGCAGCCAAACTTCATGTAACCCTTACTTGGCATACCAAAAACTGGCACCCAACAAGCTAAACCAACCAAAAAGTGTCACTATGACACATTCATGGAAGCAAGATTTGTACACAGCCTTAAGGGAAATGTCACTTTAGAGTCCCACCTCAGAGATCAAACACTTCCTGCGTCTGAGCTGGTAACTTATTATTTGATCTGCTGTAAGTGGAACCAAAACAGACACCGAATTCAGTCTTTGGCCCAATTGCAATCCAGCACCTACACCCTCCTCTGTTTTCATTTTCATTTTGTTGTTTAACGGTCTGTTTGCTGTTCATTTATGTGTATCAAAAATATGTTATACAAAGCAAACATACACAATACCTCAAGCCAGTATTCTTATTTGTTTTTTCAAGTTATTTATACTGTTTAAAGTTATTTTATGTTTTGTGAAAAACTTCTGCTGGGCTTTGGCAATTTCTCAACAAAGTAAGGTTTTTTTTTTTTAGTTTTTCTTTTTTACATATCTCCAGAAAGTCAAGTTACTGATACAATGAAATGAGGATACTGGCGGAATTGATAACAATCTACTTGAAAGTTTCACACTACATTTGTAGTAATTTGTTTATGTTTTAGAGTCAGCTAAAACTGGAAACACCAGGTTTCTACAAAGAATCACCATCTTGATATTTCTGATTTTGTGACTGAAACAACCATATTCTCTCAAATTGTAATTAGCTACCATTTATTTAGCTTTTGAAATTTAAATATATTTAAATGTTACAATTGTATGTTTATTTTCAGGATTGTCCTCTTTTTCTTAAGAACAAGACAAAGTCTGAAATAAAAGAGATTTTTTATTTATATTTTTTGATTACTTGCACATAGTGAGTGGGAAAATATTTACTATTTCCGATCCTGGCACAATTAATGTTATGTTTTACAAATATATAATTCATAGTCACAAGTATATACTGAAGAAACTGTTTAGTGGCATTAATTAGGCTTACTTTGTTGGTTATTATTATATTATTTATATTTTATATTATTATTATTATTTATATTTATATTATTATATACAAATTAACCATAAAATATGTAATTGATGTGACAACCAAAAACAACATCACTAATAATGTGAAGTAGCCATGAATTTAACATTTTCTACTCAATATACAAACCGACAACTAACACGTGTGTAGTCAACATACCTGCATAACCAACAGATGACAAAAAAAACGAGATGTTATTTGTCAGATTTTAATGCAGCATATACAAACTCATGATTCATCTTTGTTACCATGACACCACATACATTTCTTTGCTTGTTAGAGATCAGTCACCAGAGCACACAGCTGCGGTCCTTTAGCACCAGCGCTAACACACGATAGAGCATGTTGGAGATATTAGTCAGTGATTTGATGATTCCAGCACTTTAAAACCGTTTCACAATAATACACTTACAGTTTACGGTATATGAACTGTTTAAGATGAGGGACGTATGTGAATGGTTGTACTGTACAAATTCACAACAGAAGAGTGCATCATTTTTTCCAGAGCTCTTTTCTGAGGAATCTCGATGTTCAAATAATATCTAGAAAGGCAGTTTGGTTGAAAGGCTAATGAAGAGAAAAGGGTCATTTGGAAGCGAGGAATTTCATTTTGTTCTGACACTGATTTATTCAGTATGAGGGGGCAAATAATGTGACTTACAACCTGAGCAGCCACTACAGCTACAGTACAGCAGACCTGGCCTTACTTGATGAAATTACCTAAAATAATTCCTTTCCCTCTAACTTTTTCCTTGAGCTATACTCAATTCAGTTTATTTGACTCTCCTTCAAGCACTCTAACATTATGTACACATAGTGTGTGTCTTGTAAACAGAATTACAGTTAAATAGAGTACCATACAATGAAATAATAAATTATGTAACGGGATGTTCCATGTTTCATGTCAGTGAGGAAAGTCAGGAAAAAGTTGCCAAGGAAGGAATATCTACTTCACTGTTTTTCTGTCATTTACTGCTGAGCATTTTATGTAAATAGACAGTAAATGTACTCCGAGGTGACACAAGTCACAGTGCAAATACAAGAATACACTGTAGTGAACTGTATAAATACTTACATTTTCATTTGAACACTGACACATGTTGCATTGTATTAATGAACACGTAAATGGCTCTGTTTGTGTGAAGGTGTGTCTGCCACACAAAAATATTTCCTATAAATATCTACTGAATTTATAAAATATTAGGGACATCTTACTGATGTTGGGTCCCTGCTCTGTCTCTATAATCTCCATTTAAATTCTTCCCAACCTTAAAGGGTCAGTTCATCTAAATCCCCACCCAAAAAAAAAAAAGAAGTATATTAACGTCTATGAGTAGCTATAACTTTGTTTTACTGAGATATCTGTAAAGACATGTTGCTGACATTTTTTAATGCTATCACCACCATAATTAAATTCACTTCACTTGCATGGTATTGTGGCGCTAAAGCCTCAGCAGTAAATATCTCAAACGCAAGAACAACACACAACTATCTGCTAGATACCGTTATAACATTTAAATAGATTTATCATGGGAGATCAATAACAAATTCTATCTTGCACCAGGATTCATCTTCTTCACTTGCTTCATGAAAATACTGAGTGTCCCCAATAGTTCATTCATATGTGTGTATGTACAGTATCAGGGAGCGTTACAGAGTAGTCTGATATGAAGATGAACCTTCCTCTGAGCTGCTTTGCAGTAGCGGCTGTCTCTCTCCGTAGCTTGGCGCCCTCTTCTTCCTCTGGTTGCGCTTCCACTTCCTTCTCGCAACAATAAGCAGCGCAGCGACGATTGTAGCAATCAGCCCCCCGAGGATCCCGGCTCCCAGGAGCCACTGCCAGATCTGCTGGGCCTGCTGGAGGTAGGGCGTCAGGTACTCCTGAACAAACCTCTGGCCTGTAGTGGAGATACACAGGATGAGACAGTTTTTCTTAAAAGAGAAGTTGTAGAGACACTGGTTTACTGGACTGGTTTTGTTGTTCTGCACTGACCAGGGTCCAACAGGTAGGCATACTCAAATCCTAGAGCCTTGTCGGACAGGAAGTAGTCTCCGTTTCTGTAGAGAGGCAGGAAGGGCACCATGTAGTAACCATCATTGTGGCCAATGGGGGCATTGGAACGTGGGTAGTTGGTCCGGAGAGGCTGGTGGGCTCTGAGCCAGCGCTCAAAGATGCTGGAGGAGAGAAGAAGGGAGCAGAGAGATAAACGGGAGTGAAGGATAGGAAAGAAAGAAAAAAGGGAGGAGGGTACGGTTGAATAGATGAATAATATCAAGAAAGAAAAGGAATGGAGAAATCATATAATGGTATCGAGGAGGTATGAAACAAAATATAGTAATAAAAAGGAGAAAGAAAATAATATTAAATAAAAGGTGGAATTCCGTATATATCCTCATAAGAAACTGTTGTTTGTGAAAACAATTTTTCTTTTTAAATAGGTTTAATGTTTAAAATAGGTTTATGTTTTATACTGTTAAACAGGTTTTTATTTACTTTATGAGATGAATAACTGTGACATGTAGGTCTAAACTTACCAGGATATGTGCAAGACACCTTTACAGGTAATTATCTCCATTATTTATCCTCTTTTCCTCCCGTCTCACTATTCTAAAACTTCCTCTGTAACTGTTTTCTTTTTCCTTGTATTACATTTTTCCTTCTCTCTTTTTCGTCTTTTTTTCTCTATTTAAAACTGCCTCCTTTATCTCTTCCCTCTTTCTCTCTTTTTTTTCATCATTACTCACAAAATGTGGTTATTCGCTGCAGTAAAAAGAAACAATCGACCAGATGAAGAAGTGATTTTGTAACCATTGCGTGCGCGCTCTTTTCCTGTGTGTCATTCCTAGACATGTTTGTGACGCATCATCGTACCTGTCAATGAAGGCATGGTGCAGCAGGAATATGGGGTCGTTGGCTGAACCCTGCACTGACGACATGGTGCCGTTCATGAACACATGCAAGGCGTTGTGCATGGTGCTCTGGCCTGGCACTGCCATACCTGACGTTGGACTGGCAAAACCTGCAGCAGGGAAGGAAAATTCAAACGTGTACATGAGAAAAGAGAGCGAGAGATACGTTTACATGTGGGAAGGAAAATGAGTAGAGTGATGATAAGTGTAGAAAAGTCCCACATTTCGACTAAAGACCTTTCATTTTGGTGAGGAGATATCAAAATTCTCCAAACTACATGTGTTTTAAATGTTTTAAAAGTACCAGTTGGATGTACTCTCTTCTATTCTTTTAAGTGCTCTGTCTCACGTCTTTGAGACATTTTGATATAACTAAGATAAATGATGACGAGCAGGTGACTTATTGAGCTTAATACCAGCTCAAGGGCCCTGACTGTGGAAGCAGTCGTTTGCAATAGAATTGATCTCTTTTTGAGAGATGCCCGTGGAAAATGCTTCAAGGTAACTATGAGCGAGACACTAATATGATATTAGGCTCAAGCAACAAGAAATTCATTCAAATTCATAAACAGAAAATTGAATTGTATATGACCTGGGACAATATAAAGCTGTGCAAATGTAACGTTAGTCTAAGTTTTTGGTATGACTGTGTCCACGCATGCGAGCTGGACCAAGATCTTCTCTGACCTCAGATTTGTGTTGTAAAAAACTTGTATATTCAAAGAAGGACAATTTATTAGCATTATTAATTTTTTTCATCTAAGTTAAGATTGACCTTGAGGTTTTCCACATCAGTATTTGTGCTTGCTCGTCTTTGAGGCACATGCACATGTCCACCCTTGAATGAACTAAGAGAGCCAAAACTCATTCATTTGATTAGACCAAGGATGAGGTTCAGGTTCAATGGTTAAACTCAGAAGTGCAGTATTACTAATGTGTGTGTTTGTGTCTAACACTCCTACCCTCTATGACGTTTCTGAAGCTCATATTGGAAAGTCGGTCCATGGATCCCGACTCGTACTCGGAGAAGCCCACAGTGAAGTCCACATCAGCTGTTGTGGGGAGTCTTGTCACGCGGTTGGTATCGTGGTTGCCAGGGTTGCGCAACAGTGGACCCTCCCCGGTGGCGTTACACAATGCCTCTCGGCTGTTGTACTCCTCTGGTTGTGTGCAGATCACCTGCGCACGCACACACACACACACAAACACACGCACACATTTAGTGAGCTGCTGTGGTTTAAGAGCCTATAGACCTTCATGAAGTTCCGCCCATCTATATGAAGTGCAAAATACAAACTACTGCAAGTTTTCTGACAGATTTCTCTGAATAAGTCAGAATAAATTTGCTGTCTTAGATACTTTTTTTCTGGGTGGTAAAGCCTCTGAACTAGGATTTTAAATCTGATCTTTTATGTTGACCGGATCCCTTGAAGATACATTCTTTAAAATAAATTGTATGTTTCCAACCAAATCCCTCATTTCTTTGGATTAAGAGGCTAAATCGGCTTTTGAACAACAGACCTGCAGAGGGAAGTGGAAAGAAACAAGCCTTTGTTTGTTTCTTGGGAAAAGGAATTTTGAGTCTCTTAATAATGGATAATAACGATTTCACGTAGTTACACATGCAGGCACACACGCGCACACGCACACACACACACACACACACACAGTCAGAGTCAGAGAGAAGGACTATCTTTTCTTACCTTCCACGAGGAGAAGACTGAAGCGGGGCTGATGAGGTTACGATTGAGGGGGCTGCGTCCGCCCATCAGAGCATCGGTGCATACCTCACACGTCTGGGAATCCCTCCAATCCCAATATGGGATGGTGAAATTAAAATCTCCCGTCAGCTTCCTTATCTCATTCTCCCAGTGAAGCAGGAAGACTCGGTGCCACGGCAGAAATGCTGCAGATTCATGGGCGAAGTCGATGTCTCTCCATACGTTCCCTGGCCCTCCCAAGAAGGCGTCCCGGGACACATAATAGTGCATCCAGACAAACAGGTCATAGGAGTTGATGTCAGAGAACATGGGGTTCTCACCGTTTTCACCCATCTCTGCTCTTGTTGCTGTGGAGATCACATAGTCACGGTTGATGGTGTTCTTTGCCAGGTTGAGGTAAGAGATAAACTTCTGTTGCTCAGCAAGTGACATGGTCAGGATGTTCCTGCGCACTGACTCCCTGTACTCAGCACAGTTTGAACCCCAGTAACCAAACCTGCATTCACCACAGTTAAAACCTCCATAGTTTCCAGCACAACGACACGTCCGGTTAAAGAAAGCTAAAGGCCAGCGCTCTCTGTCATCAATCCCACTGTGAGGGTACTGGGGCCCATGGGGCTCTTCGGAGACCTCCACCTCAGTGCAAAAACCACGGCCTGACATGGCACCGCATGCTGAGCCGTCACCGTCCCACACCGGGCAACACTCTTTGGTCCGTAGTCCCTCCGAGTTGGCACAGGGGCGAGGGTATTGGCATAAACAAGTCCCAACGAGCAGCAGCAGAACTACAGATACATACAAGTGCCTCATGATGAAAAGTCAGAGAAGCTCAAGTCTTAACCAGAGTGGGAATGTGAAGTCCTTCTGAAAAGATGGACACGACAGAGCATCAGGACACAACAGAGCCTGATGCTCTCACAGACTGCAGCTGACAAGGTTAGAATCAAAAACAGGAAAGTTACTTCTAGTTAGTACACTACAAGCAAAGAAATACAGAATTGTAGAGTCCAAATTTGATCTAGAGATGACTGGTACCTGCATTCATATAAGCAACCAATTACTGCTTACTTACTTTTTTTTTTATTGTAGCTTGCAGGTTTCTGAAACTTGCTTCCCCTCTATGCTACCATCTAACCCTCCACCAAACCTCCTTCCACCTCTCGCTCCGCTACACCCAGCCGACAGTCTTCTGTTCTCTGCCTAACCATTGAGCTGTTTTAGGGGCCGTCCTCTGACAAAGTGTGTGATCTCGTTGTGATCTCACGCACACAGTAAGGCACACACACACACACGTACACAACATGTGCACTCACACACTATCACATGCTCAGGATAATATTCCTGATTCCTCTTACATTTTATCTTGAGACCAGCTGACCTCTACTCCACTATACCTCAGGCAGAAACTAATATTGTGTGTGAGTGTGAGTGTGTGTGTGTGTGTGTGTGTGTGTGTGTGTGTGTGTGTGTGTG
>CALSCE010009465.1:16059167-16075346 GCA_943593645.1 Bovichtus variegatus | reverse complement strand
CACAGTAAACTAAGCAATATTAATCCAAAACCATGCAGAAATATGTAGTCGAGTAAGAAACGGCACTGCATCTTAGTGGATGCATAGTTTGTTTAAGTGTTTGTTAGCATTTTCACACAAACGGCAATAAGCAGCACTTGCATCTAATTACTACCTTTTTTTACATTTTGTCAAACAAGGTGTCGGTAGTTAAAATGAATGTACCTGCCGCCTCAGCTTACGGACATCTACTAACAAGAAGACATATATTTTACAACGAAGATAAGCCTGTTGTTTTGTTGTTACCTTGTGAAGACCCATTTCACACTCTGGGTGTCAGGCGGTTGACACTTCGGCACAATGAAATAGAGAAACTGTGACAAACCCCCCCCCCCCCAAAAAAGAAACTCAACACTTCACAACAGAGCTCCAAACATATCGCACTCGTCACCGACTGTCTTTGTATTTGTCTGACATGTTTCCCCAGGCAAAATCTGGAGCAATGCTGGAGAGCAGAGCTTTGATCGGCTGCTGGAGCGACTGAGGGGCCACCTGCCCAAGGCCAGGGTGGTGGCATGTTTCTGTGAAGGCATGACTGTCCGCAACATCCTCATGGCCATGAGACGCCAGGGACTGGTGGGAGAGTTCCTGCTCATCGGCAGGTCAGTGGAGCTACTAAATTCAATCCTACTGTATTGCGTTGAGCCATGGTATATTGCCATACATGCACAAGGGATATGCAGTACCAGGTTTCCCCAGGAAATTATTAATACGACTGAGATGTGTCAGTGGGCCCTTTTTTTGATTTCCTTTGTTTACTCGGTGCCTGCGAGTCTTGCTCAGTTTACGGAAATTGTGTATGGCCGGATCAGTAAAAATAGTAATTCAGTTGGGGGGGGGGGGGGGGGGTTTTTTTTTATATAGACAGACAGCTACATTAAAACTGTGTGATCCATTGGGGATTTCACACACTGGATGTTTTGGAGGGCAGATGGAGACACAAAGCTGTGGCTCTGCGCTCTTCTCTAAAATAACCCTCTTATGAGAGCCATTGATGATAAAAAATAAATAAATAAAAAAAAAAAAAACAGAGCTGTTAACATTACAATAGGAGCACAGCTAGTAAATATGCACTTTAACTAAGTTCTTTGCATAAAATGTGCATCCAGCTGGAACTGGTAACTTCAAACTGGTCTTTGACCAGCAGTGCTGGTTGAGTTCTCCCACATTGTTGCGCACACATCTCTAGATGAATGTGACTGATTTACCCTTTTGCCTCAGACATTTCCCAACTAAAAAACTGGCATGTGTTATTTGCTGAGTTTGTAACATATTGTTGTTTTAGTTTTTTTAAATTAATTACCATTAAGCAAACCATTAAGCCTAATAGCCCAATCACTTGTAATCAGTTTCGTTTCTAGTTTTGTTTATTTCACAAATGTGCATTCATTTCTTTTTATGTTAGTGGAGGAGGTCTGCTTCTGCTACAGAAGGCTGCTGGAAACCGTGATGTACATACATTAGTAGCCAGGGCTTGACATTACCACTGAACAACAAGTAAAGTTTATTCCGTGGCTATTAAACCAGATACTTTGTAACGCTTGTTTGAGTCTGCTTCGTTTTAAAAACTATTTTTCAAAGACATTCATTTGACCAGTTAAGTTTGAACTAAGGAACCTCTGTGACTTGTTAGTGGAACGAGAGAAGCTTCTGCATGGTGTTCAACACCGTATTAGACTGTACATCCACACTGTACAGCATGAGACATTGTTACCCTTTTTAGAAAAACACACATGAACACACATGCTGTTTTGAATTTCGGAGGCGGTTTTCACATTAAGCTTTGTTCTCACTTAGATGAATTCCTCCTACAATTCACTTGCAAAAATAACCTTCCAAATAGGCTGTTTTTATCTACATCTATGCATGTGTTTATGAAAAGGTTTCTAATAAACATAAGATGAATTATAATTTTAGCACCTATGCCAGCCAATATGCAGAGAACTAAATTGACTTGGGCTGAATTGGAACCATTACCATGTATTTACCTTTTTTAAAATGCCACAAATGTAATTCTATTCAATTCTATTCTACTCTTCCTGCAGTGATATGCGCTGTGTAACTAAATCCTACCCAGCATCATATTTGTTGTCATCGCCACCATGATGCTCATAATCATCACGCTCATCTTACTCATCATCATCATCATCTTCATCATCATCGTCATCATCCTGCTGACAGTGAGGTAAAGTATTGAACCAAGCTAAACATGCTGTATGTTCTGTCTGTTGAGTTTGACTTGTCATTATAGATGAAAATGGAAGGAGAGGGAGAGAGAGATCATAAAACAAAGATAGATAGATGGATATATGGATAGATAGATAGATAGATAGATAGAATCAGGGATGGATCAGCAACAGTTAAGTCCTAACTTTGATCTTCTGTCATGGGTGGAGTTGTTTTTAAGTTGTGACTTAACTTAACTTTGATGGATCGCGTCAGTTCAATATATCTTGTATTGTATCTTGAATGGTGGCCCAAAGCTACAAAACCTAGGAAAAGCCCACAATTACTGTAAATGTGCCTTTTTAAACAAAAAAAAACAAAAAACAGTAAGTGGAGTTGCTCAATAATTAGCAGTAGAAATATATATATATGTATATATATGGTTCCCATATGTGAATATGTTGAAGTAGACAAAAGAACACATAATGTCATTCTCGTTTCTCAGTTGCAGAATCCTGGGGTTTGTTTCTTAGCTGAGGTACAGTCACTGTAAGTCTAAGAGTTCCTGGTTATTCAGAGCACTTTCATTAAAGGGAGTGTGATCAGGGGTATAGGAGGATCCTCCCTCACGTTACACTCTTTTGGTGAAGCTCATTGCTGTCAGGTAAAAAAAAGCAGCTGGCGTAGCACACGGCTGTCTAACTCCTCTGCAGTAAAATTAGCAGTGAAAACAACTGCTGGTCATAGGGAATTAGACACTTCCAATTAGGAAGGAAAAAAAAAAAAAAGGGGAAATAATCTTGATGAATAATAGTTACAAAAGAAAGATGAGAAGACCACTATGGTACACCACATTGACTCTGAGATTCAGCACAGCAAATTGCAGTTTATTCCATGTTAACAACCAAATCAAAACGTTACCTGTTACCCAAATTAAATCAATGGATTCTCAACAGTTTCCTTAAATTATGCAACACAATCTTAATACCACAGTTTCCCTTATTTCATACTTTATGGTCACTTGTCAAATTAAAATTTCTTGGTCTAAGTGAACAATAATTCTAATCAACTAAAGCTCTCACATCATTTGTCTTTCCCCTTGTGTGAAGAAAATAGTTTTCTAAGGCTGAATATGGAACCTAATGGCTTGTTAAAATTGATATTTTTTGCAGTATATCTTGTAGTTCTCCGTCTCTGGCCAGTCGTTCTTGATTAAGTTGGTTAATTGAATATCAGCCTTCGTTAGCGTCAGTATCATAATGACTGTAGTTGTAAATTGGAGATGGTCACGGGTGGGTGCCCTGCTCACTGGAGGTCTGTGGAAGGAACTTCTGATTAGCCCAGATGGGCAGACACCCGTTTAACACCAGGATAATTACATTACCAAAAGAGCACATAAAAGATTATTCAGTTACCTAGGGCAGATAAGTATGGTCATTAATAAAATAGACTACTACAAGATCTCCAGATTGCATTTCTACTGTTGAGATGGGCCGTGTGCTGGATGCCTCACAATAATTTAAGATGCATGTTTGATACTTCCTGAATCCTGTCTGTCCGTATGCGTCAGTCTTGAAATCCATCTTTTCTTTTTATTGATGGGTCAAGTCACTGGCTGATGAATCCTAGTACATTTCTTTGATCATGAAACATCCTTTAACCTCAAACAGTGAACTCACTTTGAGAAACACTTTAAAGTGAGGCAATGACAAAACATCCAATTGGTCTGAATGGGTCTGAATGGGTCTGAATGGGTCTGAATGGGTCCTCTCTGACACGGTTTTAGTACCTGCTCCTGATAAGTAGTAATATTACTGTAGACATTGGCATCAGCGGGCACTCAGTTTCACTGTTTCTGAAACTTTCTTTTTATATTTTTTTTATTTTCTTCTTCTCAAAATAATCCTAAAAACCCACCCACACACACACACACACACACACACGCACACACACACACACACACACACTGGCTGGATTTGGAGCCTGAGTGTATTGATTGCTTCTGTCCTATAATTCCTCATGGTGCCAGCAAGCTACAAACCCATTAATGAATAGCCTTGGCTGAGATAAATATCTAGCCACATGAGAGAGAGAGAGACACACACACACACACACACACACACACACACACTCTTGCGTGCACAAATTCACATGCCCACATGTCATTGTTCCTTAAATCAAGTTAATAACCTCTTTTATCTGTCTTTAATTGAAACATCCTCTCCTTTCTGAAATTCAAATTAGATCTGACACACAAATAAATCTGTTTCAGCCGCCACTTCTGAAATGTTGCATTTCCTCCTCTCATATTTTGCAGCCATACATATGAACCACTCCCCGAAATACATACTTTTTTTTTATGTGCCTGCCTCAGGGCCCTGTAGCAGACATGGACAAATACTGTCTAACTTGTTAGTCTATCGTTAATCCTCTAAATGACATATTACAGAAAGATTGCCATCTGTGTGCATGTGTCTGCTTTTACATTGTACCAGACAAATCTACAATCAACAATATGTGTTAGATTGTGGAGTTAATTAGTGTGGCTCATTGGGTCAGGCAGCAAGATTTTAAGATGGTATTTACCTTCTTGTATACACACATGCACAAAAGATGCACTGATGCACTAACCCGCCTCACAATAAATGTCTGGATGGGTCTGGACCAACATCTCTGTATTGTATGGTCACTCATTTCAGTTTGAAACTTGTTTTCCTCTGGAGCACTGTCTGCCTTTTAGCTGTTACTGTATGTTCACTCCATTAGTGCTATTTATAAATGGCTGTATTTTCTCATTTGCAGCAACAGATTTCTGGGAAACATTCTCTGCGCTGTGCATATCCTTGATTAAACATAAAAATATGAATACAAATGATATAACTACATAATAGGTTAAAACCAATGCATGCAAGTGTGCAACCTTACAGTTCAAGCAGTGTAGTTGCATTTCCATGGCAGCCAATATGTAACCACTGCTGGATTCTCTGTGTTTTCATAAGCGGCAGATATTCAGACAAAACTGAAAGAACGGCTATACTGTTGAATGGATCGACCGAGAATAGTTTGAATCAAAAGTCAAAAAAGCAGAATCTGTGGAGATCATCCAGCACACGTCTGCACCCCTTCTGCCTGCTGTTGCCATGGAAATATCCCCTTCCATATTTGGAGGAAACCAGCATAGCAGCTGGGTTGATATGTGGCGCATGCGCATGTGTTTATGTGAATGGCTATGTGCATGCGTGGGTGCATCTATATGTGTGATTATGTCAGGAAATGTGTAGTATAGCAGGTTTTTCTGTGTAGCTAACAGTCATATTGAGAGTGACATTAGCTACATTCAGCACTGTTATAAATGAGGCTTATTGATAATGAGCAGAGCCTGAACATTTCTGTGCTGATACTCTACAACCCCACTGCCCCCTCATCTCTCACAACTCTCCCGTTTTGTCACGTTTCTCATGTTTCAGACTCTCCCTCATTATTAATAATCTTTTCCCTCATCACTAAGTTCCTTTTTATCTCATCGACTCTCACTCTCCGTCACTGTGTCCCTCTCTGAATCCAGCTGCTTGCGTTTTGTCAGAGTGTAAGAGTGTGATGAATGTGAACTGAGACCCTGAACTGCTCGTTTAACAGAGGTCAGACCCCTGCAGTGTCCCTCTTCACACCACAGCTGTCTGTTAAGGCCGCACTTTCTCGTGGTTTTAAAATTGAGAGAATTTTAAAAGCGAGAGGTTAAACGGCATCTTGTGGCAGAACGTCTGAGATGTCTCGAAGCTGCACGTCTTTAAAATTGATTTTTAGTGGATTGTACACCTGAGTGGTAGTGAGAAGAGATCAAAGACATTTTGAGGGCAGAGCAGGTAAAAACGGAGCGAGGAGGGGGAAGGAAAGATGTAGAAATGCGAGGAACGGGAAAGAAGGAAGAAGATGATTGAAGAGAGGAGAGATTAGCAGTTGAGGGCAGAGAGTGCGTGCGTGTGTGTGTGTGCCTGTGTGTGTGCCTGTGTGTCTGTTTGTGTGTGTGTGTGCCTGTGTCATTCAAATATCGTGGTTCTAAAAGATTTTGTGTCAGACACGAAAAGCAAATTGCTCACAGTATGAGTGTAATTTACGCATCACCGCTGGGTTTGGGATTTTATCTGCCCTTGGAAACACTCACATTTACTGTTCGTGCACACACAAGTTCTATTCCAGTCCGTGATGTATGGAGTAGGGAGCTGTTTACTATATGCTCGCATCATGTTAATTTAACCTTGATTAAAACAAGAGCTGCTTTGTGTCATTTCATTGGTGGAACGATGGAAATGAATTCCGCTTTCTTTCCATAGCTTTGCATATAATGACTGCTGGTAATTAAAATATGTAGGAAAGAGTGGTGGATGGAGACGGAGGAGATTAAGAGGAATTTGTTTTTCACATGTATTCGTACATGTGTGTGAGTGTGATTATACATGCCAGTGTTTATGCATATTAGATATACAAATGTGAGACACTGTGCGAGCGAGCGTGCGTGCGTGCGTGCGTGCGTGCGTGCGTGCGTGCGTGTGTGTGTGTGACTGTTCCTGTTAAAGTGAGTAAGCGAGTGATCTCCCTATGGTCCGGTGTCATCTGTAAAAAGACTGTGAGATCAATAAATGGTCTGTGGCTCCACGGCTTCTCTCTGGAGGTCCACTGCCGGAGACATTTCAGCTGAACACACACACACACACACACACACACACGCATGCATAAACCTTCTGCATGTTCTTTACAGTGTAGGGGAAATGTGCTTAAACTGGGCTTAAAAATGTAACATTGGAAATCTGTGCTTCTCAAATCGTGTTCCTCGTCTCAACAGGAGCGTCTAGCTTTGGGACTGTACAACTCTGTCGTTTTGGGGAATGTTCGGATTTTTGGATCACTAATCCGCCCCACACTTAGACTTTCCAAAAAAAGATTTCTATTACTTGGGGCAATGAATGTGCGTACGACCATCTGTCTTTCAAATGTGATATCTTTGGTGAATTCTCAGATTCCACCGGTCGGATTTTGCAGAAAATAATGATCTCTAGTGAGCCGAAGTCCCGATGTCATGTCTGGGATGGCCTACAGCTTACATAATTGTAACAGTCTCTTTTTAAAGTCATTTTTCCAACTCTGTAGCTGTACTCTTTACTGCCACACAAACTTCCACACCGTTTGGTCCTCTCTGTTCGCTGTTATTACCGACATGTCGGAACTAGCCGCGACCCTTCCACTCGGACATGCACTGACCTCGTCTGTTGAGCTGTGATGTTTAAGCCGCCATGGTTTATGGCTTATGAGAAATGCTGTTTGTCGAGGAAATATTAGATACACAGTGGACAGTAATCTAGACATATGGAGTGAACCTCATACGTACTGTTGTTTTACTACGGCTCTTTTCAAAGGCTGGGTTTTTATTTTGTTATGTATTTTAAATGAGGTTTTCCTACTTCTGGAACAACATTTGGGGGGTTGATGAATTTCTGTCCATTTAGTTTTTGTGTCATGTGGACTGCGTGTGCTGCAGAATCTCCTCTGAGGGCATGTGCTCCTCTCTAAACGTGTAGATGACCTCTAAAAATGTCACTGTTGTCAGTAGGAAAAGTGTTCGTATGATGTGGACACCACAATTACTGGTCAAGATCATTTGAAGATGTGATGCATCTCATCACTGCTTTTGTCCGAAGCGTTTTTCATGAGGGCCATGTTTAAAAATAAATAAATAATAAAAATCACATTTCTGTTGAACTTCTGACTCCAGACCTTGTTGTTCTTATTCCATATCTTTACTTTTACTGTCTTTTTATTTTCAGGATGTGTGCACAAAACTGCAAACCAAGTGAACTCGTCCAGAACAGTTTTTTAAAATTAAGTTAATCCGAACAATAGCCATAAAACCTTAACCTGACCTTAAAAAAAACCTTTATTTAATATTAAATAAAACACTTGTTAGTTATTTGACAAATATGCACATTTCTAGTAATGTGTCAGAAAAGGGGCGATCACCTTTCATTAGATTTGATATTTTATGTGTTTCCGTCATTGTTATTGAGATTCTTTTGTTGTATAACATCAAGCCCGTTTGACAAAGGAAGGAATTCATGAGGCAAAGTTCCTTGGATCTTTTTCTTCCTCGGTGTCAAAAGTGTCAACCACATATCAAAGAACTCAGCTGGTTTATTTCTTCACATTTTAAACCCCAATGAAACTCTACCCTGACTTTCATTTTCCGTTGTCAGTTTGGGTGAAGTCCTCTTAGACAGCCGATCAAAAGGCTGCTGAACTGAAACTATCCGATATCAAAAAATTCTTTATTCAACTCGCAGGTTTTTCCCCCTCTCTTTTTCTCTTTCTCTGTTTCTCTGTTTGTATACGTCTCGATCTTTTGCCCCTGCATCTTTTTCACCTGCTGCTCCTGTCGTTTTGACACTTTACTTCTCCGTCTCCCAGCTTCTTCCCCTACTAAACTAAGAAAAGTACTGTTTCCTCTCTGGTCTCTATGTTTAACTTGTCTGCTCACAGATGTTTATTAGAGTTGAGTGGGAAGACTTGTGGCGATATCCAGCACAACAACTTTACTGTTGCTAGATTAGCTTCGAGTTCAGACATCTTTACAGTAGACGGCTTCTTTGTTCATCCTTATTGCATCAGGAGAAGTAATTCTTTCATCTTAGGTATAGTACTGATGTATTCACTAGATGCATGAATAGAGTTCAAATGAGAACAACACTAACACAACAAAAACGCAGTCTGCTTCTAGTCCATTCATCATTTTGCTGTTTTAAAACCACAGCCTTATTTTCTCCTTTTCAATGAAGAGAAACCGAGTTGACTGCAAACTACGTGGACATATTCCCAAAACAGCAACAGACAAACAAGAGGGAATGTGTACCCTCCTCACAATCAAAAAAAAAAAGAAGCTCAGTCCCTCAAATGTGAACTACTTTAAAAGATGTACAAGAAGAGTGCATTATGGGCTTTTACTTGGTAGAAAATGACAGTAGTGCCTCATAGCTGTGTGCATATTTCTCCGTTAGTGTCTGATGGTGTAGCATCATTGACATATTTTATACTTTTACTAACGTTTCTTCATACGGTTGTACTGGGAACTCGCACGACAACCGGAGCACCTGTTGTTATTGTATACAGTATATTCCAATCTCACACAATAGTGATGGACTTTGTCTATGTGAAAGTTATACTATGTATTATTTAATGACTCTCTAAGGGAGGTTTTGTTGCTGTTGTATAAGCTTGTGCTGTTATTGTGTACATTCCCTCTAGGTCAGTGCCTGCAGTAGGATTTTAGCTGTGAATTATTTTTAATGGGATGTCGAGGCCACTGAAATAGCATTACATCACACCGCACCAAAAACGTGTGGTAAATCTAATGCTGCGCTGACCGTGTACCAGTGGCACATGGCAAATTGGGTGTCGGTTATTTTTAGCGACAGAATTTCAAAAACTGTTTTCCCTCTTTTACCTACTTTTTTTATTTTCACCTGTCTTCCTACTCATTTGTGCAAAATATAACTCATTTTAAATTAAAATCGTGTATTTGACTCCTTGATGTTTTTTTTTAAAATTTTTATTAAGGTGTAGTTTTTCCTTGTGTTTGCTTACACGGTTGAATGTACAATATTTCCGGTAAAAAAACAAATGCATATTTAAGGAATAACTAAGTGAAAGCAATCTTTTTCTGGTTCCATTCTAGTCATCCTTTTGATTGCATCAACATACAGTAGGCTGTTAGTAGTAGTGGCTGGTTTAGGTTTTTTTTCTCTCCAAAAAATCTAATCATTAAGCAGTTCTGCTGCTGCACATCCACTTAATATTTTCTCTCTGTTCCCTCTGAAAGACACGGGCTAATTAATGACTGCTAGTGATCACTCTGCCGTTGGAGAGGAGGATTCAAGAACAAAAGAAGGATGCACAGGAATCTCTAATGGTATTCCAGCGGAAGTCTCTTCACAGGGAATTAAGAGGTTTTCCATATGTAGGGCATATCTTTGGACACGCACGCACATACACATGCACAACTATACACATAAAACACACCTGTATTCAGTTGGCTTACCAACATGTGCAACATACACACACACACACACACACACACACACACGTATTGTAGGCATAGGTTGACACACAAACACACATTCATCCTCTTATTGCTCTCCGAGGTAATGGCCTTGTCCTCTTACAGCACTCCAATGGAAAGTGCTGGGAATTGGAGAGGAGGGGGAGACAGACAGACAGGCAGACAGACAGATTTAAGAGACAGTGATAGTAGAAAAGGGAGGCAGAAAGAAGGTTAAGCAGAATAAATATATAACTGTCCTTGTTTAAATTTATGCGTTCAGGAATTTGTTCCTAAACGAGTTTAGTTGGTCCAACATACTGTGTTTTAGTCTGTTGTGAGCTCTCATTTTGGCATTTTGCTGCTCATTTTCTGAGATTTACACTGGGATTAAACCGACTGTTGCGTCAGCCTAGTGGCTCTACTCAAATACACATTCACACACATGCAAACCAGAAATAATCCTTTTTTTTTATAGTCGTTGTCATTGTAATCCACACAGGAATCTAAAGGGTCCCCCTCCCCTTTGTTTTTTCCATTTCATTTATTAGATACGCTTATGTTCTGAACATTCAGTTAATTGCACTTTTTCTTACGCTTGTTGAGTTGACATAAATAAATGACAACTGACACAACAAAGGTTTCACCAGGACACAAATTACGTCTGATGCTTGCTCCATTTCTACTGTCCAACAATCTCTGTCTCCCTACTTTATTTCCATAATCGACAGCACTTTTTCAGCCTTCTTCTTCTCTTTTTTGAAATACACTTGCTTGTCATCCATCACACGCTTTGAAAGGCTTTCTGTAAAGAATTGCCCTGCCATCTCCTGAAGTGCCTGGACAGGAAATGAATTGGCCCTTAATTTAGCCCTGACTCAGAACCAGGCAAAGGTAATTAAGAGAAATATGAACTGTGATGCCTCTGAGAAATGGCAAGCCCCTCGCGAAACAAAAGATGTGAATATGGAAAAATGTATGCTACTGAGGTTTTTTTTTTCATTAGATTCCATATTTTGAAATAGTTTTTCTGCTTCTGTGTGAACGGCACATAAAGAATGAGAGTAATTGAAGATGTGTAATTACATGACACAGGCCAGGAGAAAGAATACAACTAATCCTCAGTATTTCACTAACTGTTCTCCTTTGTCTTATTATTCTGTTTTTAAAAGTCAGCTCTTCATGGTGGGCCAAGTAAAACCGATGCTTCTATCCATTCATCACGTCAGGCAATTTGTTCAGTTGCCTAATGTGTTAATAGGTTACAGCAAGAAATGGGTCACCAAATTAAATGAAATATTAACAGTAAATGGGTTGCCTTGGCTGACTCACAAATATATTTAGGGGATGGACTGACTTACGCTGGCTTCTGACAATTTATTTTCGGGAGAAACTGAAAAGGTGGATGTTTCTGGCAGAACAATAAGCGTGTAGGCACTCGGGAAGCTCAGTCATTAGAGTCTCTGCACATACAAATACAAACATACACAACAGACAGTGTTATGTTGTCCTAAACTAGTTTGTGACAATTGTTTAAGATGTTTGAAATCTGTGTGAAATTGGCCACCCTAAGACGCATCGTTAGATCATACAAAGCAAACTAAACGCGTGATTGTACCTTTTTTTACAACAGAAATGATTCAAAACGTCAGAAAGGCTCCTAGATTGTCATGTTATGGCGTTGGCCTACATCTCAAGCAGATGTCTCTTTTTGAGCATGATGATGGGCTTTACAGCCAAAAGCTTCTTGGCCTTTTACGTATTTATTTTATTTTATTTTTTTTTTTAAATAAGCAAGCATTGATGACCATATAATCTTTCTGTTTTATGTGGTCTGAACTCTGCCATTGTAGAGTGGCTCAACCTTTGATTTTGCCAATGAGATGAGACCTCAGAAAGAAGAAAGTAGAGGGTGGTGAAACAGAGGTTCATAGCCTGCCGATTCAAATCCCTTTTGGGGAATTCCAACTAAATGGATGAGCTGTCGGTGACCGTATCTTTGGTTTGGGAGTTTGAGTTTTCTATCAGAAACTGACTGATGGTGCGAATGTTGCATACGTTTAACTAATCTCCACTATACTGAAGGGTCTTTGGTGTCTGCCGAGGAGGTCGTTCACAGAAGGGTGGAGGAGAAGTCTAGTGCCATTTGGTTTTATCGCGTGCACCCTCTTTGTTGTGTTCTGATGAGCCACAGATTCTCCTTCAGTGGACATTTAATGTTCCCAAGTGATCCACCGAACAGTTTAGGCTTTATTTCAAGGATCATTTGTTGTCATTATGCAACACAGGGTTGCACAACGAAATGCAGTTGAAGCTTAATCCATTATGCTACACATGAACAACATGACAGAACAGAACAAAAAACAGTAGCAGTGGCGCATTCCTGAAGTGCATTTTTTTTTTTTTGCATCAGGAGGAATGTTAACAAACAAAAAACGATGATGAATTCTCTGGGCAGATAAATAACTAATATGTCTAATATGTCATTCTACAGTACATACTTATCTCTCTATTTAGAAAGGTATCAAGTACTGACAGTTTACAGGCTTTGGTGAAGACTTTAATTAAGATGAGATTAATCAGGGTAACCTATTTTAATAATCAAACAACACTGAACATGTAGAGCTAATGAGCTATATAGATTAAAAGGGGAAACATTAGTGTTAATTACCTTTGCAACTGGTGACTGGATACTTTAAGTTACCACTTTAAGACTGCAGATGTAATCTCAATCCTGTGCAGGCCAGTAAATCTATATGTTTTAACAGCTATTCAACATCCAAATGTTTGTTTGAACTTGAACACATTTCTTCAGCTGGACGACACCTACAGCCAGCAGTGAAGGATGTCCTCCCCCGACTCCAGCAAACGCATACAGCAAACCCCGTCACCCATTTGTCTCCGTCTCTCTCTCTTTCCCTCTCTTCCGGTGAGCTCAGTGAGACGGGTGTGATGTGTGGCGCATCACGGCCCCCGCACAGCTTGTTACCATAGCAACACAGGAGTCTAAGAACAAGAAAATTATAGAAAGACAGAGATAAAGTGAGAGACTGTGTGACAGAGGAAAAAGTTTGCGAGAGAGAGAGATCGGGATGTTTACTTGTGTACTATACGCATGCCTCCATCTGTGTCCCCCTGCTATAATGAGGACAGTTTCTGAATTCTTCAGAGATCCTTAACTTCGGGTCATTAAGGTCAATTTCAACGATTGGAGGCTTGAGCAGATTTTTAACAGACACGCACATACATGGTAAAACTTCTGTCTCAGAGCCAAGGTTATATAGTTAAACAATATTGACACGCACACTAATATTCCACTATTATTCCGAATATGACAATATTCACCATTTGATACGGGTCATGTAAACAGCATATTCTGTTTGAATATTCAAAATGAGGCCTTATTCCAAATGTAGCATTTTCCGATTAAGACACGTGGCATAGACCGATATTATTTGGGTCTTAGGAGCATTCTTTGGACATGTATACAGCGCATTTGGAATATGCGTCTCAATTTTGGGTTTTAACCGCAGTTTGTGACACAGCCTCTAGAGGTTGGGGTAGAGGTGCATGCCCAAGAAAAAAGCTCACATTTCTAATCAGAAGGAGAAACACACACGCGCTACTTTTAAACATTATGAAAGGCTTGGATATCAATTGGATTTTGGATATGTGCAAATATCGCAACGTATACCTTTTCAAGAAGGTGGTTGAAGAAATAAAAGAGGGAGGCAAGTCCAGCACCGGTGGAAAACTTTGAAAAAATCATATTTGATTTTGATGCCAAGAAGCAAAATGGCCCAAGAGGCTCCAGCCTTTCCACTTTTCCATATTTTGATGTAATAAACGACATGTTAATCGGAGTATGCAGAGCTGCATGTAAACGGAAATATTAGTGGAATATTCATTTTCATTAGCGACGTAAACGGCTTCGTAGGGATATTATCTTTTTCGGAATAAGGGCAAAACCCTGAATATTCTTTGAATGTAAACGTATGTAACACAAGTCATTAAACTGTGTTAATGTCCACTAATTTATACTGCAAATGGCCACATTATTGGTGATGTATGAATATATATGAATCTACTCCAAAAACCCTAAACATTGATGATCTACAGCAGTCTTTCTCAAAGAGTGGTCCGCGGACCACTGGTGGTCCGTGAGTATATTGGTAAAATGTCACATTTTATATTAATATATTAAGTTTAAAAGTGTTTCTCAAACTGTTTAAAAATGACTAGTATAGAGTGTAGCATAGATTTAGCGTAGCTACGTAGCTACGTGGGTTCGTTTTGACGCTCAAACTCATTATTCAACATTTACTGTATCTAAATTAATCATCCATATTACCTTGGCTCACTGGGGACTCATAAATAAAACGTCCTCCCAATGTATATTTCATACTATCTCAAAATCACCGTTTATTAAGGCTGAGTCCCTACCACAGCGGCCCCCCTCTCTCTCACTCACACACTCACTCACACACTCACACACTCACACACTCAACTGCCTCACCTGTTTCTCTCCAAGCTATCATTATCCAATAAAGCAGAAATGCGGAAGAAATATCTTTTAAAAAAAATGTAATTAAATTACCGGAAGTCTGGGGGATTATCAATAAATAGAAACAAAATGAAAGTAGTGGTGTTTCAGAAAACCGACTCGACAAATATTACCTCCAGAGAAGAACGAAAAATCTGTGTTGCTACTGCAAATACAAAAGAGTAACATCAAATGATTTAGCCACTTGTTCTAGAGTGATACAGACTCTTTCTTACCAGTACAGCATAAAGCTTTTATGTGGGAATGTCCATCGCTGACATTGATGAGTTTAAGCAAACCAAATCCTTAAGCATGCATAAACTCCAGGGACACAGTCTGGTCAAAGAGATCAGCTTCCACAGCAAAAACATTGCTACCCAGAGACCAGAGTATGCTAACATTGTTAAGTAGGACACACAGAGGACAAGCAGCATGTTTTACTCCTGCTCAGAATATAAACAGATTAGAGAAATATAATTCCCAATGTTGTCTGAAAGAAAAATAATATGACTCAAAGCTGTGGAAAGGCAAACAAAACCACAACCATAACCTGCCATCAGCATGAGAACGTGCATAATGATACGCTTGTAAATCAATGTGTATGTACACTTTGTACACAGATACATTCATAGTATGTATATGACTTTATATCTAAATAATGCATACTTACAGCTTTATATGCTGTGTTTTGCATTTGACTTATGACTGTTATTTATTATCAACTATCAGGTTATTCAGTATTATGTTTTATATGTTGTGGGAATGGTTAACACCCATTTATGCAAATAAATCACGTTTAAATTTGAATTTGAGAAACACGGGGAGAAACGAGAGAGGGGGGAATGAGAGCGCTGGTCGAGATGCGTGTTACCAATGAGATGTGGGAATGTCATTAATGTCCAGAATAACAGGCAGCTAATTTACTGTAGATGCGTCTAGTACTCTCTCTTTCTCCGACACACACACACACACACACACACGATTCTGTACACACGATTCTGTACACACGATTCTGTGGGCGATAAGCTGGATGTCTCGTTACTGGGCATTAGCTGCACCTCTCCTCGCTAATCCCTGCTGTCAAACAGACAGGCTGCTGGTGGTGGCAGTGTGCATGTGTGTGTGTGCAGCCCAGCAGTATAATTATTGCCATCGTGTAAAGCAGGGAATAGCTCTAACTGCTGCTTCTGAGCTAACGGCTAATCATTAGGTTACACAAGATTTTCCATTAATGGCCGTGTGTGCATGTGTGAAGAGAAGAGTGTGTGGTATATCACAAACTTCCAGTGTGCTATTTGGAAGTATATGTATATAGTGTGTGTGTGTGTGTGTGTGTGTGTGTGTGTGT
>CALSCE010009465.1:16004892-16038835 GCA_943593645.1 Bovichtus variegatus | reverse complement strand
GAGAGAGAGAGAGAGAGAGAGAGAGAGAGAGAGAGAGAGAGAGAGAGGCTGCATTGATTCAACATAACAGCCTACACTAACAATCTGCATTTTGTTTCAGGATTTCATAATGGCCACTATTTATGCAAATAACATACAAACAGAATGGCAGAACACACACACACACACACACCATATGGATACACACAGCTTTCCGGTTCATCTGGAGATATCCCTTGTGGCTGTGAGTGCACCTTCCCTTTATTTCTTTGTATTCGTCTCCCCCTATCTTTCTCTCTCTGTTTCAATTCCTCCATTCATAGGCAAAGCGGTGAGCTGCATCAAAGGGAGTCATGTCTCATGTATTCTAATGAAATACAAATGAACAGGACACAGAAAGAGGCAGACAGAAATGAGATGTGGAGGTGGGAAGTGGCCGATGAGAGAGGAAAGAGAGTGGTCTTTGATGTCAGGGGGGGGAAAAAAAAGCACACTGTGTTTCATAAAACTAGAAGGGAAATTAAGAGTTTCTCTGATATACCTGCTTTTCTCTTTCCATCCTTCCTCACCAAACCAATTCTCCCTCCCTCCCTCCCCGCCCGACTCTACCCTCCCACCTCTGCAGAGCGAGAGTCGCTTCGGCAGCAGTATGCGCAGGACACTAAGATGGGCTTTGTCATAAATGCCATTTACTCGATGGCATATGGCCTGCATAACATGCAACGGGCACTCTGCCCAGGCTATCAGGTAGGTACTGCTCTGATGGATGAGTGGAGGGACATACTAGGACAAAGCAAGAAGATAAAGGAGGGAGGTGAAGGGGTGGAGAGGGGGAATGGTGGGACAAAAAGAAAGTACCAGCTGGGTATTCTGCCATAGTGGCCATGGTGGCCATCTTTTACTTATTGTCACGCTACATACAATTTACCGGGAAAGTCCAAGATAGGAACCTGGGGGATCGCTTATACTATATAAACATTACTTATTCATATGTACCAATTTAGATAAAAAAGGTCAAAACTGAAACAATTTTTTCAGTTCTACAACAGTAAACCTGTGATTTTGGCTCATATTATTTGTAGCTTTGTGGGATTTACTTTAGATTTCATCCTTGCAGACATGTTAACTGGAATTTCTGACAGGGATTCAATTCTGACTAAACGTCATGAGATTATCCAACTTGGCACTGTTCACTGTGTGTGAAAATAGTAACAGTGAATGGACTGAATGGGACAGAAAATAAGCCCTGCTACGTTAACATTTTCATGAGACTTAAAGGGAGAGTTCACCTTGTTTGCTGGTGTTTTGATTGCTTAAAGATAGCCAAGAGTCATGTTTTGAATATACTTTACTGTACTTAAGATGAGTTTTAAAGGAATGTTTTTGCCGTTCATATGCCATTGCATTCAGTTCTTTGAATTGTATCAACACGGATGGCCATTGACCACCAGTTCTTTGTGAGCACACAAGAATACGTCCTTGAGACAGTGTTTGTTAAGCTGTGGGTCAGGACATTTTTGTTGGATATGACATGATTGTTCATGTATTTTAAGGGCCTGTGTGATGCCATGCGACCCATAGATGGTGCTACACTGCTGGACTTCTTGATGAAAACCAACTTCACAGGCGTGTCAGGGGAGGGAATCTTATTTGATGTGAACGGAGACTCGCCTGGCAGGTACGCACTTAAACTCAACACAACTGTCATGGATTTCTTTTTCATTCGGCCTTTGGGCTTGCATGGTACGACACGACTTACGGGTGTTAGTGCGTTGGATGTATACTGTATGTGTACCTGTCATCCACAGGTACGAAATAATGAATTTCAAAAAGATGGGGAAGGACTACTACGACTACATTAATGTGGGCAGTTGGGACAACAGAGGCTTGAAGATAGATGACGATGAAATCTGGCCTAACAAAGACGGCATGATCAAGTCAGTCTGCAGTGAACCCTGTGACAAAGGACAGATCAAGGTAAAATGGCGCATACGGATAAAACGTCTGGCTACATGGGGCATTTTTCAAGTATTTACTTTGCAGTTAGTAAAAGTCATTACAGGCAATATTGTGAATCCAGCGCCCTACTGTGGAGTGTTGTCCATACATACAAATGTTCTTATATGAAATGTCTTGTAGGACAGTTAAACATAAATAAAAGGCTCCATGTAACACAGTGGCTGGAGAATTGCAAGGATGTACTACACAAAGGTAAAGGTACACACAGACATTGTGCATTCTCTCCCTTCCAGGTGATCCGTAAAGGTGAGGTGAGCTGCTGCTGGACGTGCACTCCGTGTAAAGAAAACGAGTTTGTGTTCGACGAGTACACCTGCCGAGCCTGTGAACTGGGCTCCTGGCCTACTGATGACCTCACAGGTCAGTCTCTGTGTGTTTGTGTCTGCATGTTCATTTATAACATATGAGTGCAATCGCAAAGACATTTCCGCTTTGCCAAGAAAATACTTGAATAGAAATACTGCAATGAGCCCATGAAGCTGCAGCATTTGCCGATGCTCCTGCATGAAAACCCTGTGATATCAATGCAATATGCACAATGCTACCCGAAGGAAACCGTGAAATGACCACCGATATGTGTTTGTGCATGATTGTGCGTAGGGTCATAGGATGAAAGATGTTTAGTAGAATTAAATAATTGTGTTTTCCCTTCACACAGCTTGCCATTACTGCATATGATTATACAGCCCTGCACCAGTTAGATAGAGAGGGAAACAGAGACGATTTCTCCGTTTCACCCTCTCCTCCTCTTTCCCTCTCCTCCCCTCCCCTGCACTCCCTCTTTCTCATCCCTTTAATTTGTTACCAACATGGTCACCAATGTTTTAATTATTCTGCATCAAGAGCAGCTTTCAATGCAAATGCACTTCAGTTGCAATGAAAATCCATTTCCCCTCCATTGCGTTCGAAGCGGTTGAATATTGCCTTGTTATGCTTTCAGCTGCTCATTATACCACTTGCTAGCTCCTCACCATGCTCGATGATTAAAACATGAATCGAGCCCTGCTGAAAATTCAGATTGAGCTTCACTGCCAGAGAGAGAAGCATCCTTAAACTAAAACAGGGAGCAAACCGGTGAGAAGATTGACAGTGAAAGAGGCAGATAAAGAATCGAAAGAGTGATTGGGGTTACGTATTACTTTGTGTGTGTTTGTCAGTGCATGTCCATGTGTGCGACTCATTTCATCAACAATAAGTGCTGCGTGTCCCCCAGCGGGGCTATATGGAACAGTAATAATGAGGTGTAAACAAACTGCTTGCCCTGTTCCTCCAGCAGACATTTTGATCTCTCTCCCTCAGGCCAAAAGAAGGAATGAGAGAGATGAAGAGATAAAGAGCCAGAGAGGAGAGGGAGAGAAAGGTCTCAGCTGGCAGGGACAGATGTACAGTGGGTGTGGAAACCATAGAAAGCAAAGGAGAGTTTTGGTGACAGCAATAGAGCAAAAACAAGAAGAAGAGAGTGAGGGAAAAGTGACTTAGAATCATAAAGAGAAGGAAAAAGTGAGTCTGAAAGAGAGAGAGAGATGGAGATGAATAGAGGCTGTGACAGAAGCAGCAGCCAGGGAGAGTGAAAGGAGCATAAAAAGGGAGGATTAGCTTTGGGATTTGAGCCTCTCCACTGATCGGTAAAGTTCCACAGTTTGAGTCTGAGAGTGTTTGAAGGAGTTTGCCTCAAAACTTTATATTGACTGAACCCTCCAAACGGTCCCCCTCCCCTTTTGAGGGTCAAAAACAACAGGATTTCCTGCAGGTTTGTGAACTAATTAAGTATTAAAATGCAGACGTAGCCGATGCCTTTCGACTGCTCTGAGAAAACCCATAAGGAAAACACTGATCTGGGATCTTCGGCCCCAGCATCTAGATTTATGTGGGCAGGATTAATTGGAGCGGGTGGGTGATCCTCACCCCTCATTGTTAGGCAGGACAGGTACTGTAGTCCTTGTTTCTTAAAGAGGGGCTGTGTTAAAGTAGGAAAAAAGCTAAACTAACTACATGATGTTGAACAGTTACATTTACATACACGTAATTCCTAAAGTAAGAAAAAAAAGAGAATCAGATCGGTGATTTTGTTGTGAAGCTGCTTCATTTCGACTTATTTATGTATGGTTTATGTTCTGTCTTTAAATAAACCTAGACACCCTCTTGCGATGGGATCACATCAGCCACAATGCCAAATTGGGCCAGGGCGTAATGTGGAGGGGCTAATAGCCTCTCCCTGCCGCCCGTACTCGGACCACACCCATCTTCGAACTCTGCCTTCATTTCAATCCTAACCTGTAAAAATGTGTGACGGCACCTTTCACAGTTGTGACCTTATCAGAATCTGTCCACAGACAGAAAGATAGAAATATAAACACCCGGCAAATGTTGCCATGATGACACACACAGACTCACAAAGTGAAAACAATACCAGCGTCGCGGCTAGTGATTATTGTATGGATTGAATACCTCACACTGTGTTTTAGATTACACAGATATTATCCAAATGTCTTTTCAGTGATATATGCCTGCAAGTGAGCCATATCCTGTGCAGAGTGCTTCCTCCTCCCTCTGTCTGTTTGTTTCCGCTCCACAGCCATTACGGCTGCTGTTTATGCCCCGAAACGTAACCACTTCTCTGATTTGATAAACTTCATTGACCGTGTTAAAGACAAAGTCATTAAATGACTTAAGTCTTTTTTAATGACTCTTCCCCTCTCTCTTCGATTTGCAGTACTGTACGAACAGGTGTGTGTGTGTGTGTGGCTACATTCATGCGTGTGTGTTTGCCTGTGAAAGAGAGAAGCAAAGGGAGAAAGTAAGACGGGGAAAAAAGAAGTGAAGATGTATTGTACAGTATGTCTAGACCAACCAGCCGGATAATTTCAGCAAGCGTTAAGACGGTTCATAATTAGAACTGTCCCTTTAATTAATGACACTTTATCTCTTTGCCTAGGAGGAACTGAGATGGAGGGAGGGAGGGGGGGGGGGGGGATGAGGATAAAGGGAGATAAGGAAGATATTAGGGGGGAAAGACAGGGACAGAGTGATGGATGAGGAATTACAAGGAAAAAGAGAGTGACAGGAAATGGATACAAAGGTTGAATGACGGGAACGAGAAGAAGGGGAGAAATAGAGACACAGATGGAGGGATAAGAAAGAAAGTGTGGACAACAGAGAAGTTTATATCCTAAGGTCAAAATACATGCAGTCTGAGGAAAGCGGCAAGGTATTAAAGCAAGAGAGGTGTTAAAGAAAAAGTGAAATCTTCACTTTGTGAGCAACAGTGAATAATGAAGGCGTCGCGCTGATTAATGGCTACAATATCCGTGTTTTGATAATTGATTGATTGCAGATTGATAAGAACTAAATACTCATTCAGTTTCGTCAGGTTTTCGCACACTTTTCACTGAAGTTTGCTAGTGAGATGAGCAAGCTTTTTACACAAGATGCAGGTTTTGGCTGAAGGCGATGCTGCTCAGTCAGTTCATTGTTGAGACTTTCCTACCTGGTTACCGGTGGGTCCAACATACGCTCCTCCAACCCTGACCTGTGGAGGCTGTAAGTCACCGAAACAAGTGTTGTACACTGATGCTCAACCTGCGTCAGATGTGGGTCAAAGCTCGATGTAAAAAGGTACAAGAGAAATAAAAGGAAAACGCATTATGATAAACATACAGTTACATTTTGGGCAAAAGTATGTCAGTCTTACCTTTTAGCTCGCTCTATATTATCTAGTTGCCTGGTTTCACACACATGAAATAAAAGTCTTTGACTCATTTAGTTTCAACTGCATCTCCACATACTTCTATCCCCAGGCTGTGACCCGATCCCAGTGGAGTACCTGCGGTGGGGAGACCCTGAACCCATTGCTGCTGTGGTCTTTGCCTGCCTCGGTCTAATGTTCACATTCTTTGTCACTGCAGTCTTCATCAGGTAATGAATCTCTCTGCCTAAAAAATATGATCTGAGAAGAACAATGCAAAGAGTGCGAGACTAGATGGATATACGCACGATACATTCCTGCTTTGCACTTTCTTTTCTTCATCGCTGTTTTGAGTGTGTGTTTAAATTCTTGTAGATATTTCTGCATGTCTTCACTTACATGTTTCCGCACATAATTGTTGTGATAATCTGAATGTCTTCAGGTTCCGGGACACCCCAGTAGTGAAATCTTCCAGTAGGGAGCTGTGCTACATAATACTGGCAGGGATCTGCCTGGGGTACCTGTGTACCTTCAGCCTCATAACCAAACCATATGTCATCCACTGCTACCTCCAACGACTGGGAATAGGCCTGTCACCTGCCATGAGCTACTCTGCGCTTGTCACCAAGGTACTGTAAGGATTGAGTTAAAAAGGTATGAGATGTAGGGCGCAGCAGTCGTAGGGCTAAAGAAGTGACTTCTAAAGACCTGGAGTACCCCTGTTATGATATCAGCTTGCAGCGTTCTTGAGAACCGCTCATCGCTCGTTAACTGCAGGAAAGTGAGAGTCTCGGAAAGTGATGCTGACCCGCTCTGGCCATCAATGGTCTGTAGGGATTAGCCACAGAAAAGCTTCAGATGCTGGAGATTCAGTGGACCTAATCAGATGATAGGGGGCCGATACTGCAGATTGTTATGCCTTCCTTTCCTTAATGGTAAGAGCACAGGGGATATGCAGATGCTAAGATGGCAGGGAACTGCAATAGCCGTCCCATAGGAAATGACCATGAGCATGTCGCACTAGATTTTGACTCCTCTGTGCAATATTTTTGAAGTGTTTCATGAAAAGTGTAGAAATCGAGGAAGCAAAAGGTCAGAATTTAGATACAGTATGTTCAGGGTATATTTGATCAAAGGGTCCTGATGGCGTTTGCGATCTGACCCTAGACAAACCGCATCGCTCGGATCCTGGCTGGCAGCAAGAAGAAGATCTGTACCAAGAAACCTCGCTTCATGTCTGCCTGCGCTCAGCTCATCATTGCCTTCCTCCTCATACTGCTGCAGCTGGGCATCATCGTGGCTCTCTTCCTCATGGAGCCACCTGAGGTAAGCTGTGTGTGTGTGTGTGTCCCTGTCTGTTTTTTCATTGTGAGTGGGAGAGTGGCTTATTGAAAGACAATTTAGAGAGAGAGAAACATAGAGAAGAATCAAGAGTTACCTCAAAAAGATGCCTCATAATGAGGCTTTTAATCTCCATGAGTCCGTCACTAATGTTAGAGCACTTGGCCCACACAGGAGTACATTCATTATCAGATCAACAGGTATGTTAGAATTCTTTACGAAATCACGTTGTTGTTTTTTTTATCCAAAGCTGTCAAATAATCCTGCTCTAAGGCTAAATGTTGGACAGTGTAATGAATGGAAATGTTAGCTTGTTAAACTGCACCACTTCCTCAATCTATTTTAATGTGACAACAGTGGAACATTATTCACAGTTTACTGGGAATAAATGGTGCCTGTAGCAAGAGCTCTGTCAAGCTTCTTTTTTTATTTATTTTTTTTATCATTGCTCTGTTTCCCCGGTCTGTCTCTGCAGGTGATCCATGACTACCCCAGCATCCGCCAGGTCAACCTCATTTGCAACACCAATAACCTGGGTGTGGTTGCCCCGCTGGGATACAATGGCCTGCTCATCCTCAGCTGCACCTTCTATGCCTTCAAGGTACTAACTGAAGTGTTTGTTACTATTGTTTATTACTGCCTGAAAACCAAAAGGCTTGTTTTGCTGTAAATCTGTGATGCAGAATTTAAAACGACGATATGAAGATTGAAGTCACTAAAAGTGTCAGTTAGTAGGTGTTTAAAATCCACAGCTCCAAGGACACGTGTTGCTGGAGGCATATGTTGTTCTTTGTAGGAACATACGCTACATGCTACTTCGTGTTTCTATATATGAGAAAAGTCTCACAGACATAACCTGAGAGCAGTAATTCACCCACTGTTTGTGTTTGGTGCTCTACCTCTCTCAACAGCAGTAAATTAAATTCTATTGAACCAAACGCATTACAAAGTCAATGTTTGATTGTAGGTGGCCTGCAGCCATCCATTTTCTGCAGAGTGGTGAAAAGTCAAGCACACAAATGAACCATGTTTATGAACACAGCGGCAGAGAAAACCATTACAACTCACTCGGACATAACGTTAGCATCAGATTTATAACGGTAATGCGAAGGCAGTGGGTTGGCTGTGTGTCGCCGTGTGTATCTGCTTCTGAAAAGGCCTGTAATCCCAAACTAACGGTGTATTCCTTTTTGTTTTATTTTCCTGATTTAGGCACAGAATACACAGAATGATTCAACAACAATACAGAAATGTGTGAATATTTGCTTACTCTTTCTCTCTGACTCTTATCTTTCTCTCCAAGACCCGCAACGTCCCAGCTAATTTCAATGAGGCTAAGTACATTGCCTTTACCATGTACACCACCTGTATTATCTGGCTGGCCTTCGTACCCATCTACTTTGGCTCCAACTACAAAATTATCACCATGTGCTTCAGTGTCAGCCTCAGTGCCACTGTGGCGCTGTGCTGCATGTTTGTACCCAAGGTAAGGCGGGAGCTAAAATCTAAAACATTTAAATACCCTTTGTCTGAGTGCTTGTTAGGTGTTCAAACTTCAAATAATCTGGGCTTGTAATTCTAAATCAGTACACAAGATATATATTAAACGGCAGGTATTCATAGCAACGGTAGTGATACTTCATGCTACATTACCGGTTAACTCTCACTGTAGAAACAGACTAAACAGTGTATTAAATTTACCACAATCATTTGTATGTGGTAGGTGTCCAGGTTATGTCCTCAATGATAGACCCTGAGGTTTTTTTCTGATGTAGAAAATCTTGGACTCCGGAGAGGAATCGCCATGATGGGTTTATTTGCATATGTCAGAACACCTTGTTGAGTATTTAAATGATCTGTATTATCTGTATAAAAGCAGTTTAGTCCCAATATATGAATGTTTATGTCTTCATCCCAGAACCAAGAAAGAAGAACTTAGTTTTCTTTGCGTAATTTTCAGTGTAGAAATGTACTTTTTCATACTCATCCTGTCACATGTCCTCATGTTGTGCATGCAGTACAATTTGGTTTGGTGTGTGCATACTTAAATTTGATAATAAAGCACCTCAAAGTATTTGTTTCCTATTGACAGTCT
The DNA here is from genome assembly GCA_943593645.1 of Bovichtus variegatus. Taxonomy (NCBI): domain Eukaryota; kingdom Metazoa; phylum Chordata; class Actinopteri; order Perciformes; family Bovichtidae; genus Bovichtus; species Bovichtus variegatus. Next base: position 16,029,716 of record CALSCE010009465.1, on the reverse strand, counting down.
GACAGAAACCCTGTCATTAGATTCGTAATGCACGGGCAGCACTCCCAGTAAACACCATGTAATTGAAATTGAGTGTTCAAGTGTTTTTGAATAAATGATTAGAAAACTTGAAATACATTTTTTCCCAACAGCACTGGAGTGAAAAGGCTCTTTTAGACTATTATCACGTATCAGGTTTTCTCCCACTACATCAGAATCGCAATCAATATAAACAATTAGCTGCGGCTTCTTAGATTTGTACATTCAAAAGGTGAGTCATGACAGTCATGACATAACTCTAAAAAAAAAAAACTAAAAAAAAACATTTATTAAAATCAAAATCAGATGCATTGATGTAGCTCTGTTTTTTTTTTTTTAAGAACAGTTTTTGCTATACTTAAATAACATATATCATGTTTTATTTCATAACAGGTGTACATCATTCTAGCCAAACCAGAGCGTAACGTGCGCAGTGCCTTTACCACGAGCACAGTGGTGCGCATGCACGTGGGCGACGGCAAATCATCCTCAGCCGCCAGCCGTTCTTCTAGTCTGGTTAACCTGTGGAAACGCCGAGGCTCTACTGGAGAGAATCTCAGGTACGTGTGTGTGTGTGTGTGTGTGTGTGTCTGTGTGTGTCTGTGTGTGTCTGTGTGTGTACACTAGAGGCTCATTGGCCAGGTTAATGCCAGGTTGCTCCGCAGTTACAGTCCAAGGTACCATTTCTGTAATGGCCCCACTCTTTAGACTATTTATGGTGTGTGTGTGTGTTCGAGCTCTCTGAGAGATTGATTCTCTGAACTCCCCAGAGTCTGCTTGACTGTTCCTCTGACCCTAACATGAACTGCAGACAATTGCCTAATGGAGACATGGCAAAGCAAGAGAGAGGTGAACTGAGGTTGGGAGGGAGAGGAGAAAATTGGAAAGAGAAATCTGAATACAAAGAGAGGATGGAGGGAATGGACAGAGACATGAAAAGCAGAAGTGATGGTAAATACAGAGAAGAAGAAAAGGCTAAAGGAATAGTGCTAAAATGAGAAACATAATAGCTTTCACACCCAGCTGAAGGCCATCCACAAGCCATCTACAGTGACAGGGAACCGATCAATGGACACAAAAGGAGTGACGCACAGCCACTTGCCCAGAATGAATAGGGAGGAAAAAGACAAGAACACATTTTCGTTTGTCAGCGCGTTACTCGAGTTCACCCCGCTTAGCAAGCAAGATTTCAATCACGTTGTTTTGAGAAATGTCAGGAGTTCTTCCTTCTTGGTTCCTTTTATTCCTGTCTTCCCTTCTCCATCTCTTTTGGTCCTATCTTCCCCTGTGGGTGGTGGTAATTGGCAGGGCTGTCTATCTCCTCAGTGCAGGGCTGGAAGCTGTTGCCTTTGAGATGCTGTCATTGTGTAGTCTGAACAGATGCAGGCAGACATGAAACCAGCGGAAAAAGGGGGGAAATAGAAGAAATATATATAAAAAAAAAAAATAATAAGAAGAAATATTTGACTGAACCAAATGTTTGAACTACTGAAGAGTGCATGGTTTACCTCCACCACATACTGAAACCCGCCTCAGAACTGGATGCAATATATGTAAGATAAGATCAATCAAGCGCTCCTTTAGTACGTGCAACACGTGTTCCTGTTTGTAGCATGTCTGGCTTGGGCAGACCTTGCTCCGAATCCTTCTGTCAGAGACTCTTCCTATGGGATCAGATGAGTAGATCACATGATGGGTATGTGTGGTCGACATGTGCAGCATATGGATCTGTGTGGACATGCAGTGTGTGTGTGTGTGTGTGTGTACGTATTACAGAGTCTTTGTGTGCGCGTGCGTCCCAAGGGGGATTTGAGTTCTTCTCACCCCCAGCCATGGTGGTGTGAGGTTTAATCAGAAGTTCCACTACAGATTAATCACACTAATTAACCTGACAAAAGGATGAGAGGAGGAAAAATGGGGGGAGGCAGGGGACAGTGCTGTGACTGATGTGAAGCAGAGAAAAGTGGAGAAAATTGTAAGATGGAGGGTAAAATAGAGACAGAGGAAAAGAGAACCTGACAAAGACAAATGAAGAACATAGAGTCTGAAAAAAATAGGACAGAAAATGAATTGTAATGCAATTACTGGCCATGTGAAGTCCAAGCAATTTTCTGTGATTCAGTCAAGGCTCCATTTAAATATGTTTGTATCTATTACATGACATTACTCATGTAGGAGAACACATAGGAACTAATGTAAAGCAGGCACATTTATCTTGTGTTTTTGGTATGTTTGTTTTTGCTGCAGTGAAGTTTTTAATTACATTTTGTCCTTATCCAAATAACCATTAACAGGGTTTTGGCTGGTTTTTAGATTTGCTATAACATAATATGAAATGAGCAGCCCTATGAAAGTACAATTTCACAATCTACAAGTTCTTAATAACAATAAAATCACTTACTGAAGTAAGAAATGTCACGTCTACATCTGGAATGTCATATAATGTGATTCAAAAACAAATCCTGAGTAGAATATTAAACACAATTCACCGTATATTTCATTTAAAAGAAAGTGTTAATAGTGTTCAATGTTAAATGCCCACATCCAGCTGCCAGACAGAAAGTAGAGTCTGCACTATGTAGAAATGAAAGAGATGTTTAGAATATAATATTTGGTGCTCCTTCTTCTTCTGTAGTCAAACTAAAGTCAGGATCTAAACACAACGTTAAACGTAACCGTGCAAATCAAAAATTCCCTTTTCGCTGTTTCTAAACTGAAAATAACAGAATAAAAGTGTGTGTACCTTGTCGTCTATATAATGTCTAATCACAAATGTAGTCGTTTAAACAAAAACAAATTGAATTTATTTTCCAACACCAAACTGACTTGACAATCAATATCAAATCAATAAACTACTAATTAGCAAAAGGTGGTAAATCAACCTCCAAGCTCTATAAACAACCCCTCATTCTTTTCCCTCTTTCCCTTCCTGCTCTCCAGCTCCAACGGTAAATCAGTGTCTTGGGCGCAGACGGAGCGCAGTGGCTCACGTGGCAACCACCTGTGGCAACGGCTGTCCTTCCACATCAAGAAGAAGGAGAACAACCAGACTGCCGTCATCAAGCCCTTCTCCAAAACTTCCGAGGAACGTTACTGTGGAGGGGGGGACCTGCCCCCGCATATGCCTCTGCCCTCCCTCCCCTCCATGTCTTCCCTGTCCATTCATCCGGACTCTGTCACAGACAAGACCCTGTATGAGCTCTCTGAAGCAGAGGAGCGCTACTCGGTCACATACCGGCCGCAGACGCCCTCGCCAATCAGCACGATCAGCCAGAGACTAGGGGCAGGTGTAGGGGAGGAGCACCCGATGACTGGTATTCCAAACTACCCAAGCAGTATTTGCAGTGGCGGCAGTGGCGGCAGTGGCGGCAGCGGCGGCAGCGGCGGCAGCGGTGGCAGTGGCCGCAGCGGCTGCAGCGGCGGCAGCAGTTGCGGGCCTGCCAGCAGCGGCTCTCTGGTCGTGGGCAGTGACGGTCGTTTGATTGTGGTGGACAATCACCCGGGACCGGCCCAGAGTTCACTGATGGATCAGATCAGCTGCGTGGTAAACCGCTTCACCGCCAACATCACCGAGCTCAACAGCATGATGTTGTCATCCTCCCCGACGCACTCGAACAAGCAGACGCCTCCTTCTCCTCACCCCGCCGACCCGTATCTGTTGCCCCGTGAAATCCCGATGGCCCCGACCCTCACCACCTACGCTGACGTCCAGCCCCTCCCACCTGTCGAGTCCAGCTTGGTGGGCCGGAGTGGCTGTCTCATTCACTCTATTCCTCACTCACCTTACCCCCTGCCGCCTCCTCATGCCCAGAACTCCCCCTCTCTCTCCCCCATGCGAGGAGGCCTGATCACCTGCCTCACCAACTCCCCTCTGAGGAGGGGCGATTTGGAAGAGGAGCTTATTGCTTTGACTCCGCCTTCGCCTTTCCGCGATTCCCTGGCATCTAGTAGTGGCTCACTGATCTCAGAGACAGGTCTGTGTCTCCCCCCAGTCCCCTCCCATCCTCCCCCCTCTCCCCCTTCGCCCCGGTACAGTAGACTGACACTCAGAAACTACAGCCAGAGTTCATCCTCACTGTGAGGCAGAGATTACAAGTAAAGAAAACGCAGAATTGAAGAGGAGCACTCAAAAACAACACGTCGAAGTGAAGAGTATGGGAAGATGGAAAGATTGAAATCCATTCGTCTTTACGTGGAGTGAAAACCCGAAGTAAGGGAGTCGTGGAGGGCTGGTTGGTGAAGACGCCAAGCTGCGGCAGTCTGCTGTGTTCGTGTTTACATGTTTGCATTGAGATGCAAGTATAAGAAGCTTGCCCACGTTGTATTTTCTTAGCGCAGTTTCTGAAAAGGGGGGCGTGAAGAACTGCAAAAAGGGCCACTATGACTTTGAGGTGTTTTGGTGTCTGTAAAGTCAAAAATCATTGTTGAAAGCATAAGCATAGACTGTATATAACAAGTGGACGCAGCCACCGTGATGTCACCCAGTGGTTTGTGGACTAAAATTTTAAAGCCTCGAGTTCAGCATTTCGGCTGTCACAATCTTGTTTTTTTTGGGGCAAGACTATATTTGGACGAGAGGGAGCTGGCGAGGGATACGCATTGTTACGCCTCTTTCCTGATTGACAGGTCGCCCTTGCCAATCACAAGGTAGCCACGCCCTAAAGCATACCCTGCCGTGTCGTCTATTTTACTCTAAACGTATCCATCATTTACAAAAATGATCATCATGCTGTATTGAAGAAGACGTAAAACTAGCGACTGAGACCATTTAGAATAGGGCTATTTTCTCATGACTTTATGTACAATCCAATTATTTTTGCAACCAGAGGAGTCGCCCCCTGCTGGCCATTTGAAAGAATGCAGGTTTAAGGCGCTTCTGCATTGGCTTCACTTTTCAGACCCCAAAGGCTGCATCCACTTGTTTTATACAGTCTATGGTCTCTAGGGCTAGGTATTATTTAGGCCTGGGCAGTGGCCTTACGGTAACACGGCTATCAACTAATTAGAGATTGTGTGTGTGTGTGTGTGCGTGTGCGTGAGCGTGTGCGTGAGTATGTTTTTGCTGTGTCTTAGTTAATGAGATGTAATGGCAACATGACAGCGAAGAGTATTGATGATGTAAGACTTCCTTAAGCCTGTACGGACTAAGCAGAGGCTATTTGCTGATACACACACACACACAAACACACACACAAACACATAGGCATGAGCACACACAAACACATACAATGAAAGGGAAAAACATTGTAAATATATGAGAGGTTATGGATTTTTCTTTGGTGATAAAAATCCAACATGCTTCTGACAAAAGTGCATTGTGTTAACATACCAGTCTGTATGTTACGCTGAAGAATTCTCTCACAAGAGCATCTTTTTATTCATCCAGCTCTCCAATCTGTTCCCTCCACATAGCTTTATTTTCCTCAGTCCCTCTTTCTCCCGCTGCTTTCTTTTATCCCACCAGTATTTCCGTATTTTCTACTCTTCCAGTTTTTTTTTCTTCAGAAGTTTGAATGTATATTTTCTACATGATTCCTGAAGCAGTTGGGACCAAACCTTTTGTACCTCTCTGTCTGTGACTCAAGAAAGAGGGAGAGGAGGGATTGACAAGACCAGGCCTTGTTTTACCATAAACATCTTAGTCATTAACTCTTGGATTATTGGCAGAAATCCGACCTCATAGTTTATTGTTAGTGTGTGATATTTGACGAAGCATAACATAAGGCCAAGCTGGATCCCAGTCATGATATTGTCTCTATACAAACTGTCATCACGACACAAGTGTCTCTCTGTTACATAAAAGACAGTGCTTTGAATGGGATTAAATGGAATCACAATAATCTCTTGTGTTAGTGGGCACGGATTGATAGATTCAAGCTGGGAGACCTTCTACCAGGGTCCTCTGTTGCACAGCTAAAAATAACTTTTTGACTTCTCCACTCTTGTCAGACAAAGAAGGGCAGAACAACAAAAGAGGGTCATATTGAATGGACGGACATGAGAGTGGTATTGATCTTCTCGTCTCGTCTCAGAAAAGAAAGGAAAATCGGTGAATTGCCAAAATGTCAATCTGTTGCTTTAAAGTAAGGCCTCGTGAGACTAATTCCAAATGTCATACTTCCTGGATTGGCAAAAAACTGTTGCAAGTGAATGCAATCCAAGTGGTAATTCCATTTTCTCCAACAAAAAAAAAAAGTAGTATATCATTGCGATTTTTACATCTTAATTTTCCAATCATAAAATAAATGTCTGTGTAGATGGGTAAACGGAGCTGAACTTCGAAAAGAGTGCAAAACCTTAAATATGTAATTTGGCTGTTTAAGATTGGAGTTGAAATTGTATGCCTTTTTAAACGGAATATATTGTTCTTACATGTGCCAACACTTAAACAGATTTTGTGAGCACCCAGAGGATTACTGGGATATAAAATGTGCCGATGAATGCATTCACTAAGATGCTTTTGAGAAATGGGGCCCTGGCTTTGTGACAGCTCCTTCCTCAGAGGAAACCCCTCAGCAAAGTAATAAAAAAAAAAAAACAAGAGTCAGAAGGTTGTGATACACAACACAAACATTTTTAGACATTTTATACGAGGAATGTTACCTGCAGCAAAGCGTGGATTAGTATATCTGACTTAATTAAAGATAATTGGACTGTTGGTATCACAACACAAACGAGTACTTCAAAAAATGTTGCCTGTGTGTTATTGTCCGTCATGATCTCCATGTTTTCTGCAGCACATGCATCCGTCTGCTGACAGATGCAGATGCAGTGCATGGTCTGATTTCTTCTTGTGAGTGTAGTATTTCTGCTCTACAGTAGCCAGCAAGAACAAACTCAGACAAAGGGATTCTGTAAATAATAAGGGCATGCAAAGACAGTTCTGTTTTGTTTCAGATGAAAGTACATTTATTCACATATCAACAAAGGTGAAAAAAAAAGAAAAAAAAAAAAGAGATGTTTTTGAACTATGTTATAACATCATACAGTACCGATATGTGTTACGACTACAGAAACTGTGTTACTACTCTGAATGTGTGAGTGACCATTCCTATTCAAATGTCTTGTAATTCAACAATATAATAATAATTGATATTAACATGATTATTGTGCCAAAGGGGTTAGGGAGGGTCTAGCTTACTAGCTTGTGGGTAAATAAATGGTTTCATAAAAAAAGTTCAAAAAATATAAATGTAAAACTGTTTCTATTGTTTTTGGATATTTTCTATATAAATATTCCACATTTTCCAGTGTTAAAGCAATATTAACCATGCGTATACAAGGTGCACATCTGAAGGGTTTCCTAAATCATAAACGATGTTCTTTTTCATCCTGCTCTGATCTCTGTTGGACAATTCAGCAACGGAAGATGGCGGGTAGATGAGGAGAAATGTCTCTTTACATAATGAGAGGGATACAATCCGGTCATTTCTAGTTACGAAGATGGTAAAATTCCCTATTTTTGCAGTGTTATCCTCTTACTTTGGGCTTGTAATTCCTCTTGTTCCTGGTCCAGTCTCTGATCTTTAAGTCAGATTCCATTCCACTGATGTGATGACATAGCTGCCGTGTGAGATAGTTAAGAGGATGATTTGTGTGTGCCAATAATTGTTGCACATTTTTATACATTTTTAATTTCATTTATTTTTCGCTGTCTTTCAAGAAGTGTGCCATTCAATTAAGATACAAACCTGGTCTGGTGTCCTCGCAGTAGCTGCAGTTTCGTCTCGACAACTCGGAGCAAGACAACAAACTTCTTCCTGGGTCCAAACGGGGGGAGGGGGGGGGGGGGGAGGGGGTACGCACAATCAGCATCTCAGTTAATTGCACAGAGACTTTTGCTCACGATAGGGTTCAAAATGTTCACGGATAAAAGCATAAAACCAGAACTGTTGGTCATAATTGTTGACATAATGGGTTCTTGTCTCAAAGTGCTGCCTGCGCATCATTACCTCGACATCTACTCGTCGTAGTTTATTTTTTCCGAGATCCTGACCTGTTGTCAGAAAAAACGAACCAGTGCTATTGCTGAGACGTTATCGGTGAGGACTTGCTTTGTGTGCTTCTGTCACTGGCACTGGTGTTAAAAACATGCAGAGAGTAACAGGGAGCTTGCTTCAGCATTTCAGCCGCGTGCTATCAGCCCCCCTGGGTTAGTCCCGACAGTTGTGTGCTACCTCGGCAGAAAAAGACAGGATCAGCGCTTGCATCTACTGCTGTCTTATTCTCTTTAAAGGGCTCCGTTCTCTGACATCTTTTATTAAAATCAAGTGGTCATTAAAAAGGATTTTGGTTGAAAAAGTACAGCAGGCCTATTATGAAATTACAGTTTGAAGTAGCAGAGAATAATGGCCTTATTATATATTTGGTGTGGAGAAAGAATGCAGGTGTTGACTTGTAAGGTCAACATAAACTCACAGAACCACAGGGAGATAGAAATATCATCTTTTGTAGCATTTTGACAAAATAGGAGTTCAGGCCCTCTTGCATTTCAATCCAGTCTTTTTAGTGATTTTTACACCTGGTGAACTTTCTTAACATTTTCCGTGACAAATGCGTAGTAACCCTCCCTGTATGGAAACGAAAACAAGGCGCGCTAACAGTACTAATGCAGACATTTAGCTTTCTGCACGAATACCATTGCTCCACATTTTACGTCAAGGGTCACAAAAAGCTACCGCTCATATTAATCTGGGGTGATCTCGGTTATAGATATTTCCCCTCATTTTCTCGCCAAAACATGATGATGATGATGATGATGAGTAAATTCTTATGATCGCCAGGAAGATGATCTCCTGATACATTTCTTCTCAAAAGGCTGTTATTTTAGTAAATGCACTCTAAAGAATTGGATTGATAATCCCTGTGCTTAAAAATACTTGTAATCCAGACATGCGCATCTGCTGATCGGGAAGGAAAAAAAAGACACAAGGTCATTTAGTTTGTGAACGAAAATCAGTCCTGGTTCAGAGACAAATACATGTAATCATGGGGCTGTTTCACGTGTTTCAGGGCGCAGAATAATTGAGTTTTGGATTTGCGGAAATCAGCATCTGTAGGCAGATCGGTGATGCACTGATGAGGAAATACAGTTTTGCAGCTGAATCGATCTGACTGGCAGTGCTGTGTGATGGAGCAGCCTCTCCCACTGTCCTGCCTGATTATTTGTTTGATTTGCTACAGAACACAGAACTATGTTTACTGTGTAAACACCACATAGACATATGGTTGAATATGCTGTCAGGGCAGGCTGGGAGAAGTTTGTCTTGTCAGCACTGTCACAGGCTCTCACGTACTTATTATAAATAATGTGAATAATGTGTCATGATAAACTCCTTTTTGTGAGTGTAATTTGGTAGATATCCCAAATTGTTTCTTACCTTTTTAACGGCGTTAATGGAATTAGTGAATCACAAGATGCTTATGTGAAGTAAGAACACGTGTGTTTTCCTGAACACACCCTTGGGGAGATGTGGTGTAAATCTGGGTTTTGAAAGTCTTGTGTACATTAAATCTGAGGTCAACCTGTCCCTCTATTTGCCGAGCAGTAAATCCCTTCACATTTAATCCTGTTCTTTGTTTGTTTTTTTTTTGTTTTTGTTTTTTCACTTGCACACTAATCATAAGAAATCGATAAGCAGTATGGATAAAATCCTAACAATACAGAGTAAATGCTTCATGCAGTTTTGTAAAAATGGGTTATTTAAGAGTTAGGATTATTTTTTGATAGGAAACAAACCGGTATTGATAATTGAGGAACGTTCCCCAGCCCCACTGTTGAGAATGTCACATTCTTTATTGGATGAATCCACTTTATCTGCAGCCGGTTTAATGAAACTCGTTGCCCGGGGGCTGACAGCTCGATGTCTTAAAAATCATCAACAGTCTTTTTGTAAGTTGTCCGAAGCTGCTGATTTGAATGTTGCTTTTTATAAAGGAGTAAAGAGCATGTGTGTTTTGATATGCGGTTGTTTCCTCAGACTATAGAGTAAAATGATTTTAGGGAGTCTGTGTAGATTATATAGTGCAGAGGGGATGGAGTTGCGTATTAAGAAATTAGATTCTGTATTATATTGATTAGAAGTAAGAGAGGAGTTTGCGTATGTATTTATTTGGCTTCAGGATTTATGAGAAAGTAGAATCACTTAATACGCAGGTCTCTATGTGTCTTTTATTGTTTTGCATTCAGAGCAGGCAAGATGCAGAATTTACAGTATTGTGTATTGATGGTTTGTGAAATATATTTAGCTAAACAAACACGTTTCTTTTTATAAGAGAATTAAACCAAACTGAGCTGTGATATTACACCATACAACACATGCATCCTTGCAGGGCATGATGGGGGATCAAAGAAACATTTATTTGAAAAGTCAGAGAACATTGTTTTTATATTCTTCATAGATCCTCGTGTTTGGGTTACTGCTGTGGACACAAGGCCCGTTAATACCCCCTGCTTTAAATTCTGATGAGATTCTATTTTCATTAGAGATAGAGATATTAGGAGATGATTGTTGCCTAGAAGTGATGTTTACATTGTTTATGCTCACTTGAGATAATCAAGGTTATCATGTTGAATTAGTGACTTCTGTGGTTCTGACATTTTACAAGCTTGTAAGCAAACGTACATGTTTTATGTTTTTCAGGAGCCGAAAACGAATTTTGTTTATTCTCGACAAAGGCAGCTCATCTGCATATAAATGAAGGCGCTGTGTTCTGTTCCAATCTCTTTACGAGCCAGGTTAATCAAAACCGTAATTCAAGCGAGCTCATTGGAGCGGCTAGTTCGGGCTTTGTTTTGATAAAAAGAAAATTATGATGAGTTACCATAAACGTAATTAAAGGGAAGTGGGACGAGCTGAATTCCCTATAATGAGTATGTAGAATGTAATATATTTTTTCTATATTTATTTAGAAGTATTTATTCCCTCCAGGCAAACAATGACTATTACTGAAATGAAAATTTATGATAAATGTATAATACTTTATTTAAAAAAATAAGAGCAATGTCAGGATTGAATTGCAGCGAATCCCCAGACTCCAGTGGTGTTTTATCACGACGTTGTTAACATAGGCTCCACTCAGTGCCAAGTTTCTGTCATCTTTTTATTTCAAGTGCTACTGCATTCTATAGCCAGGGGTGGATAAACACTGCAGACATTTGGTTAAACTGAAATTATATCAAAAAAAAAAAAGGAAACATTTTTCATAAGATGTTTGACAAATGCCAACATCTTGTAAATGTGATAAAGATGGCTTGAATTCATCCTTTTCTCAATGCAGCCTCGCAGTGTTTATCCACCCTCAGAGACATTTGATAGTTACTTTTAATGAACCTGTCTTTTTTTTTTTTTTTTAAAGCTTTGTTGTTGTTGTTTTTTGTTTTTTTTCTCTGATGTTCAGAATTGTAGAATGTAATTTGATTCTTTGTATTGGTGTGATGATGGAAGATGGTTTTATATTTGGATATTTGATTCTCTATTTAATATCAGCTTTGTGAAATTTGAGAATATACTGTATGGCTCTAGCTGTTTGGAAAATACAGTATGTTCCTAAGTGGCTTTTTAGTGGGGGTTGATGACGGGTTAGTTGGGGGGGGGGGGGGTTAAAGACTTCAGGCAGGTTTTATGTTCAATCACTGTTATTGCCCACAAATTAGCTTAAGACTAGCCTCAGCCATTACAAAATGTAATTAGATGATTTTCTCCCAGAAAGGTTTGATAAGTAAATGAGGTCCAGACTGCATTCCACATGGTTTTGTCACTGATATTTGAGCCTCGTTCACAGGCTTTTTGGAGGCTCCCAACAGACCTGACAGTGAGAACAAGAGCCGTTCTGGCCAAACACAGTTCTTCTCATCTACCAATTAATGAATCTTTATCTCCTCGCTCCAAATTGGCCCTTGGCGATGCCCGTGAAGGCACGTCTTTGGGCTCATCTGCGGCCATTGGGAACAGTAAAGAGAAAAGAGAGTGGGCAGTGTTAACACCATGCTCCCTGTGCTTTTAATAGAACTATACTTTGTTTGTTTGTTTTTTTAAATCAGAGAACACAAGAAATGAGGAGAATGGAGCTTTTTAGAAGAGCCTGGAGCAAGGGTTCAAATATGTGGACGAGTTTTATCAGACAATATCAGCTGTTTTGGAGCAATACAAAGCACATTCAACACAATATGATTACTAGCCAATAAATCCACTTGTTTCTCTTGAATGAAATCCCCCTAAACCATCAACTCTTGCACAAATGTGGGTACACCTATCCATAAATCTATTCATATATATTAAATATTTTAATATTGCAAGGCAGGGAGAGTGCAGATGCATTAATGTGATCTGAGAAGAACCAGAAGCCTGTGCAAAGGGAGAAACAGTGAGCACTAGAAGTTAGACTGCACATCCACATACCAGGATGTTGGGTAAGGGAACGCATGAATTACATCTTTTCTCGATTCTCCTCTCTGCAGAAAGACTGTGCTACCACCGCACTTTGGCATTAACAGGTGGATTTCTTTTTTTTTTTTTTTTTTTTAAAGTCACACATAGTTTGACTCACTGCAGTCAAGCACCCACACACCGAGCAGCAACAGCGCTCTCCCTCTGAGAGTACCCTTCTTTAAATGGAACAAAAGAAGTCACAGGGCATTCATTAACTCTAACTCACAGCTCTTCATGATGACATGGTTCTCTTCATGGTTTTTTTCTTAGTGGGATGTAACGCAACAATTCTGGGGCCCTCCAGTCAGTGTGTGACCAGACAGCAGTGCTGTGCAGGCAGACAGGAGATGAGACATGGTGTGTGTGTGGGGGCGGGGGGACTAACACACAAAGGAAAGGGTTTTGCTTTTTGATTCATTTTTTGCCGTTGATAAATCATTGTGTGAGTGTACTACAAAGTACCTTTTGAATCATTATTGAAATCATTATTAAAAAAAAAAAACTATGATTGACCTTCTTGTCTTTTCCATCTTTTTAGTCAATCATTGTAAGAAGAAAGTCACAACAATTTGAATACAAACTAAGATGCAGCATATAGAACATGCGGTCAACCCATCTTTGACTATGCTCGCCAGGCTTTTGATCCTGGGTCAAAACATCAGTTAATCTGTCCACATCATAACTAAACCAGACTGTATATAGATGTACCAAACAGGATTGTTGAATATTAATTAAAAGTGGACGCTGCAACATTAATACTGGAAATTCAACATGGCTGTTGGTGCAAATGAAGCAAACAAACCTAGGATTTTTGTTGTCTGAGAAATGTGTTTACATTTCAAAGCTCTGACATGACTGAAAATAATACAGTAATATAAGTTATTGTACAGCAAATATACAATAAATATATTCGGACTATTGCTCTTGTTATTAGAGATGCACATATCTACCCTATTAAGCAACCAATCCACAATAAATACAAATACAAAATCATTCAAAAATAGTTTCTGTTAAACTAGTTCCTCACAGTAAGGTTTCAGTTTTTGAATTTGGGAAGAATAAAGTACTAGTAGTAGCAGATATCCCGCAACAATGATGCATACGTGGATCCGTACAGTATTTTCCCACAGCATCATTGAATTACATTATTATGGAATTAAATGATTGTTGTAAAAATTGTGCAACGATTAGAAAATCATTTGTGGAACTTACGGCTCAGGTCTGAAGAAAGAAAATCGAAAGTTTTCAGTTTCCATTGTTTTTTTTAAATTTTATTTCATCCAGTAGTTGGACAAACTCCCAGTTTTATCGGCCACAATAAATGAACTCAGCAGTCGGTGAGTCTCTGACCTACATGTCGAGCCCAGTCACTGTTAGACAGCACCTTGACAGCTCCTGGGACATTCACGCTCTCCTCCATCTCCTTCAGTGTCACGGGGACGTAGTAGCCAGTATGGCAGAGTGACACAGCTCCGCTATGAATCAGCCCCAAAAAAAAACAATTCATTTAACTGAAAGCATACAGGTCAGTACCAGGAAATGTCTTTCATTCTCTCTCCCCATCTTCTCGTGGACTCCCAACTTCACCCTCTGTCGCCAGCCTTTTCTTTCTCTTTCTCCACCTCAGCTCTCTCTGAAATGAAATCTCAAAATTGTTGCAAATGAGCCGCGATTCAAGTAAACAGAATGGATGAAAAGGCAACGAGCAAACGGCAGGAATTCTTTTAAAAAAAGGACAATAAATAAAATGCAGCAGGTATAAATTGCTGTGTTATTACAATGGAGGCGATTCCGGGCAGTACATTCACAAACACATTGATCAATTCTGCTCAGTTATTGATGGGTTTATTCAAGTATCATGACTGCATCAATATTAATTTGCCTCCTCTGGGATGCTCACATGTGTGTGTCTGTCTCTAGAGGAGCACGTATTGATTTAATGCTCAAAGATAACTAGTCCCCACTGCATCTCCGGTTTAAATGACCAGTTTCAAATTGTTGCGAGACAATCTATGTGAATGTCATGGGTAGCGTCATTAATAACTCTCCAGTAACGATGCAGCATTTTTAACTTGCTATATTGAACTTTTACACTCTTACATAAAATGACAGACCCAGGTAAATGAATTAGGTTATCGTTAAACTTGATTTTCAGTGACTAACCAATAAGTTATTGTTGCTGAAGTGAAAACTGGAGAAGAAATCAGTGAAAGACAATAAATGAACCTGGTAGAAATAAATGCTTGGAGCGATATTTCTTGTTGAGGAAAGAATTGAGACATTACCATACATTACAATTAAGCAAAATTTCAATGTCGAACAATTCCTTTAATCGCAATCTGTGATTTACCACATGGTCAAACACAAAGATCACACATACAGTAAATGCCTTAGCTGCCATGTTTCATGTGACTAAAACCCTGATTGTGCCTGATACCAAAAGGACATTTTTAAAAAAAAAATGTTTTGATACCTTAAACTGTATCTGAGGATGTTAAATATGATGTTATACCACCCTTGAGAGCACCTGAATCCCATAGTTTCCCATTGTGTGTTTGATTCTATAAGAAAATCAGTGAGTGTACCTTTGACTTCCTACATTTGCAGTATGACATTTTGAGTGGCATCAAAAAAACAAAAAAAAGAAACAATAAAACCAGGTAGTACGGTGAGTATTCTTGACATGCTGTGGGTTTAAGAGCAGTCAGGTGGGCCCTATATATACACTGTGTGTGGGAAAGAGGTGTCATGGCAGCATGTGGTGCGAGTGTGTGTTTGGACGTATATATTTGGTGCGTGTATATACATAGCATGCATGTGTGAGCAAGTACATATGTATGAAGATGGTGGAAACATTTAAATCCACGGTGCACAGACCAGGTGTGTGTAGGTGTCAGCGTATGGCCAAGGTAACTGACCGTGAAGCCGCTGTAGAGGACTTAATTTAAATGTGAAGGGTGTAACATTAACACCACAGGGCCTGTGTGGCCAACCCCACTCTGTGATGGAGTGCTCCACCCACACCTCCAACTTAACGAAATACTGCTCTTGCATCCGTTTTCACCGCTGATCAATGTGGGCAGCAAAGCACAGAAAAAGGCAACGATGTTAGCACTGCTAACAGATGTTCTCGCCAATCAAGTGGAACAAAAACATGATTGAACAGCTAAAGTCTTAACATAAGTGACTAATAGCTTTCAAACAGCATGTTAATATATTAATTACAGGCAGTTTAGTCACAGATGTTCATCAGGTATTTAACAGCTTTGAATATGACTCAACCAGTCTGAACTGAGGAAGAGAGCGAGCGCTTTCATTAATGACTTTCATTATTACACTTACATAAATGTCTGTCATTTATTCAGAGTTTGCATGAATGTAGTCTTAACCTCTTCAAAATGCAGGATTGATCAGGCTCAAATGGCCGCTGCAGTTTCAAGGGAGGTTTTTTTTTTTTTTTTTTTTTTTTATGTTGTAGGGAGTGAGGAACTGTGCAGTGAATACAAAGAAGAGAAATACAGATGGAGGCATGCTTCTGCTCACACACGCACTGTACACCTGTATGCGCACACACACCCACACACACAGGTACCTGCATGGAGACTAGAGTTGAAAGGATTAGTCGATTAAGTCATTTTCAAGGAAGAATACTGAATATTCTGTGGGTACTCAATCTCAAATGTGTTTTGCTGCCTTTTATAAATGTATTATCTTTGTGTTTTGGACTCTTTATGGACAAAACAAGATCAGATCACATTGGGCTCTTGGAAACTGTGATTGACTTTTTTTTTTTTTTTTTTAGACCAAATAAAAAAATATATATTATTCAAGAAAATAATTGACTAGGCATGTAAACATGTCCACAGACAGGCTCAGTGTCCATGTCTGTTAGAGTGTTTTGTGTATGTGTGTGTGTTGGGGAGACGTGCACAAGAAGTCAAACAGCACACGTTGGAAGTATGGAGAGCAAAACAGACTGAGGGGAGAGGAGAGAAACCACAAATGCATGACAGAAGAAGAGAACGTGATGGAGAGAGAGGGAGAGAGGAAGCCATGCAAGCAGGGAGTGTGGGTGCCAATATAGCAGAACTGAAAGTCACTTGAGTTTTAATTTCCTGCCAGTGGAAGCGAGAACAATATCAAGATTGAAAAACGAGTTTCAATGAGTCACTCTTAGAGGGAACTCAGTGGGTTCAGACTGTTAACATTCATAACATCATCCTTCCATCTCCCAGCTCCTCTATTTTGCGTCATTGCATCGGCACACACAGTCACATAAACGCTATAGCATACACATGTGTCCACACTAATACACACACACATACTTGCACACAAACACAGTTTAATGGCAGTAATGAGACTGCATGACTAATACCTCTTCAGTCCCTTCTTCAGATGAGTGCTTATTATGGTCTGTCAAGGAGATGAGTCAGTCTATGTCATGGTTACTATGGTGATCAAAGCCCCCAGCACTTGCTTTAAGTGCCCGCTGGCAAAAATAAAGCTCTTTAACCCCTTTAACTCAGGATCAGGATGCAACGGCACATGCACACACAGGCAAGTTGAATTAGACCTCCCTCGGGATACAAGTGAAAAGAGAATTCCTCCCCAGGGATTATTAGAATACTTTAGAAGAACATTATGAACAAGATTATAAAGTGTAACAAGTAACAAGGACTAAGCAGCAGGGTCAGAGAAAGAAAAATATATCAACAGGATCGTATTGTCCTATTCACGCAAACTAATGGAAAATGTCACTTTTGGGGCTCAATAAAGGAGAAGGGTCCGAGGCACTTCTGGCAAAATGTTAAAAAAAAACCTGTAATCAGTTGGCTATTTTATAGTTAAATTCTAAAAACATAGACAATGCTTGTACATAGATCTTAACAACCCACATGCAGCCGCACAAACAGCCTTCTTCAGGGTGTGTCCAGATCGACCTCAGATCACCTCTGGGTGAGCCTCTCTCTACTTGTAGGGCGATTTGCTGCCGCCAGCTCCTGATGTGCTGTCACCCCCGTTGATGTTTGAACTTTTGTAGATGACCAACATTACTGATACAGATCTTTTTAACCAAACTGTCTTTTGAAAACAACTATTAGATTTTGCAAACCCCACCACAGCTGAGGGCATGTGCTGTCATAAAGTGGTTGATTATGACGTGATAGTCAAGATAACATGGTTAAAGTGTGGATTTATTTACAACCTGTTTGATAGTAACATTTTGGATGTGTATGAAATCCCTCATTCACTAATGTTACTCTCCAAATAATAATAAACGCTTACTCTATAATGAGCAGTGAATTGATATTTCTCATTTGTGTTGCATGACTCTAATTTAAGTCAGAAACACATTAAAAAAATCTTGAATGTGAAAAAAAACTTAATTTTCTTGAAAAAAGCTTGAATGTGAAAAAAAACTTAATTTTCTTGAAAAAAGCTTGAATGTGAAAAAATACAAAATTTTTTCATGAAAAAAGCTTGGATGTCAAAAAAAACCTTAATTTTCTTGAAAAAAGCTTGAATGTGAAAAAATTCTAAATTTTTTCCTGAAAAAAGCTTGGATGTCAAAAAGAACTTTATTTTCTTCAATACTTAATTTTCATGGAAAAAGCTTAAATGTCAAAAAATACTACATTTTTGCATGAAAAAAAGCTTGGATGTCAAAAAAAAAAAAACAAAAAAAAAAATTTCTTGAAAAAAGCATGGTTTTAAAAAAAAACTTAATTTTCTTGAAAAATTCGTGGATGTCAAAAAATACAAAATTTTCATGAAAAAAGCTTGAATCTAAAAAAAACCCCTTAATTTTCTTGAAAAAAGCTTGGATGTGAAAAAAAACTTAATTTTCATGAAAAAAGCTTGAATGTCAAAAAAATACTTAATTTTCTTCAAAAAAGCTTGAATGTGAAAAATACAAAATTTTTTCATGAAAAAAGCTTGGATGTGAAAAAAAAACGTAATTTTCCTGAGAAAAGCTTGGATGTCAAAATACTTAATTTTCACGGAAAAAGCTTTAAGTAAAAAAAGAACCTTAATTTTCTTCAAAAAAGCTTGGATGTCAAAATACTTAATTTTCATGAAAAAGCTTGTTATGAAAAAAAACCTTAATTTTTTACATACATACATATACATTTATATCTATTAATAGACTAAGATTATTCGTTGATAAAAATGTAAATATGTACAAATTTATATTTGCTTACAGACTGTAGACTACATAATGTTCACTCATTCACTCATTCAGAGATCCAGTGCAGATCTCTATGGCCAGCTGCTCAGTGTTTTACTTCATTTATACATTTTATCCTTTTTTATTTTGGTTTGGTTCTGTACTCTTACTCTTGCAGGTACCTCCTCTGTGTTCATAAAGGTTTATCTTATCTTATCTTTTAAATATGTGTTTGGTTATACAAATAAAATAGAAAAAAACTAGAAAAAAAAAATCTAACCGACAGTATTTGCATTTTCTTATTATTATCTGTCATTAAGTTACATCAGCACATGTACAACACCTACGCCCCCCCTGGATGTTTTGTAAAGAGTACGCTACTGCGCATGCCCCCAGCTGGCAGGTCATATGACAAGGAAAAACGAAACCAAAGGAGACAAAGGACGGTGGAGGGCGAGAGAAGTACCGGTGTGTAGTTCCTTGTTCGCTGAAATCTCTGTAAAACATACCAGAAGTTGAAGAGTGTTAAAGTCACGATAAGATAAGTGTAGCGCGCTGAGAGCTCGTATATACATTTTATAAATAAGTGTACACACATGAGCTGATGTTTTATAAATACGGTTGTATTAGTAATAGCCTAATATCTACAGTAGGTAGGTTTTCTGTGTTGTGCTGTTTGGGCTACGGTGACTTATCTTGACTGGCAAAGCTGAAATGTTTATCTTTGTCAAAAAGTTTCAATTTACATATATAGCAGGCAGAGGACGGAGCTAACGGAGAAGTTCAAGTCGGGGCAGCTGGTGCAGAAAAACAAACGGGGTCAAACGTTGAGGCTTTTATCTGAGACGCAGATTGAGCTGCGTAGCTCGTAAGGTGTCTAAGCAGGTAAGCTAGCTGTGTCTGAAGATGAGGCTGAGCGCTGTGCTAGTGAGTGTGCTCCTGCTTTGGGTTGAAGGATGTTGGGGTGACACACCGGCCAACTGCACATACGAGGACCTGCTGGGGACATGGGTGCTCCAGGTGTCCAAAGGAGGACACGACAAGACCGTCAACTGCTCCGCTGAAGGTAAACCCCTCACGTGGGCCTGTTGAATCCTGGTTTTCAGCTCACTTCCTCATTGTGTAACTCTAGTTAAGCTGTATACGCTTTGAAAACAACGTGTCCTTGTAAAGTGCTACTACTCTGTGATACATACTCTTGTTGCTGACATTGTGTGTGTGTGTGTTTTGTTGACCTTCCATTAATATAGATGTATAAATACTAATATTCTCGACTTTGCACTCTACTCGAGGAATGGGACTTTCAGTTGCTTTCACTCCCACAATGTGCCAGCCAAAAATGTCATGTTAACATAACATTTTAATCGTATCATGCTGAATATTGTAGGAGCAGTTGGTTAATCTTTGTTGTTGTGGACAAATGATTAATCTAAAAGTTTATTTATTTATTTCCCTGGAGTTAAACTCCACGTTGTATGTTGTATGTTCCTCCTCAGCTACAGGTGAGAGCACGGTGACCGTGACCCTGGAGAAACTGTCAGTAGCCACAGATGAGCTGGGGAACACCGGCTTCTTCACCCTCATCTACAACCAGGGCTTTGAAGTGGTCATTAATGGCTACAAATGGTTCGCCTTCTTCAAGGTAAAAGCTGAATGCACACAACTACTGATGTTGTTGCCTGGGTGGTTTGAAACTTGTGTTTCAATCTTGATGTTGTTATCTCTTCCACTGGCAGGAAATGAAAACTCGAGTGACTGTCAGTACTGCTATATTGGCACCCACAAATGTTGTCTCTGTCTGTCTCTGTCTCTCTGTCTCTCTCTCTCTGTCTGTCTCTGTCTCTCTCTGTCGGTCTCTGTCTCTCTCTGTCTGTCTCTCTGTCTCTCTCTGTCTGTCTGTCTCTCTCTGTCTCTCTCTGTCTCTCTCTGTCTGTCTCTGTCTCTCTGTCTCTCTCTCTCTGTCTGTCTCTCTCTGTCGGTCTCTGTCTCTCTCTGTCTGTCTCTCTGTCTCTCTCTGTCTGTCTGTCTCTCTCTGTCTGTCTCTCTCTGTCTCTCTCTGTCTGTCTCTGTCTCTGTTCCATTGTAAATTCTATTCTTCACTGTTCATCTTCCTTGAGTTAGCCCAGCTGACCACAAACGTTATGTAGTCAAAGTTCAACTCCTCGTTCAACACTCCCGGACTGTAAAGTTTTAGTTTTACTATCGCTCAATTTCCTCTCCCCTCATCTGAGATGATGGTATCTGGAAATAGTTGGGAATATGCAGTTTGAAAGCGGCTATATTTAAGATTGATCTTTTAATCATGTGTTCCTTCTCGTCACTCGTCACATGACATTAAGGGAAGCGTCACAGCCTGTCTGTCTTCAAACCCATGTTATGATTTAGTCTATTCATGTCTAGTTCAACTTCCCTACTTTCTAGATTTAGTTTAATGTTGCAATATGAGTTTTGAGGATTGGGGATTTTTTTTTTTTTTTTTTTAAGATATTGAAATATCAACAATAATAAATAATTTATTGAAAATATCTTTCCATATGAAATTATTCCCTCTTAATTCAGTTTCTTTTATGAGTGTTTGTATTTGCAAAAAATTGCACATTGGACCACAAACCCTAATCTGATTGTCTCCCTACACTTCCAGTACACTGAAGACGGCCCTAAGGTGACCAGCTACTGTGACCAGACCATGCCAGGGTGGGTCCATGATGTCCTGGGGCACAACTGGGCCTGTTTTGTGGGGAAGAAAGTGAAATCTGTACCACCCAAAATAGCTTACAAACCAGTCTTCAGCAGCAGGTACGTACATTATGATTGCTATGTAGACTCGCTAACAAACCCAAGCTATCGAGCAAGACATCAGTGGTACTTGAGGGTGGGGGTGTTTGACCGCAGACTCTCAGCGCAGGCGGTGTTGCTGATTCATGATTTCAGCGTACTCTGCAGTTTTGACGTTGCTGCTTTAGTCTACACTTTTGGTTCCTCCTCTTGATGGAAACTGAGTTAGCCTCACTTGCCCACAGTAAGCCTTGGAAATGGGCCTGGAATCTTATATTCACATCTAAGAAATCTGATGTTGAAGCACAACCGTTGCTTCAATTTCCCCTCATGCAGGAAGCTCACAATTGCAACTGAAACATTTTATACGTTGCAGTATTAATCTAAAGCTAAAGCATTCTTCCAGTATGAAATGTGAATATTTGCACCATTTACACTTGTCACAATTTGCTGGTTTGTCTCTTTTTGCTGGAGTTTGATCTTTTCTGCACATGATTCTGTAGTGGATGGTGCTGTCTCTGTAGGTGTGCCTTGACTTAGTCTGGATGAAAATTACTTTTATTGTGTTAGGAGTTGTACTGCCCTCAATTTATAATAAGGGCTTTAGCACTCATAGCTAAATAACTGGAAAATATCTTAGCAATCTTATTATTTATTATTATTATTATTATTATTATTATTATTATAAAAGTTAAACTTACTAGCAGGGATTGTACTTTTTATTGCAGCGCTACTGTATACTTTTATTGCAGTGTCAGGTGTCTGTCTTTTGTCAAAGCTGTAAAAGCCACATGCTCATCAGTGATAACCATTCACACACACTTCACACACACTTCACACACCGCCATGCCATCGGGAGCAATTTGTAACCTGTATCTTGTAAGGACACTTCGACATGCTGACTGCAGAGACCGGGGATCGAACCTCCGACTGGTGGACGACCACTCCACCTCCTGAGCCACAGGCGCCCCTTACATGTGACCTTATTCACGACCTTACATGTGACCTTATTCACAACCTTACATGTGACCTTATTCACGACCTTACATGTGACCTTATTCACAACCTTACCTGTGACCTTATGCACAACCTTACATGTGACCTTATTCACCCTCCAGTCTGCTCCAGAAGCCGTACAAACACAACCTGGAATTTGTTGATTCCATCAACTCTGTACAGAAATCCTGGAAGGCTATGGCCTATCCAGAGCATGAGACGTACACTCTGAAGGAGCTGCACTACCGAGCAGGGGGGCCCGCCTCCCGTATCCCTGTGTAAGTATTTACTTTCATTTCCCATACTATACCACCTAAACGGATCCCTATTAATGGCAAGCTGGTTGATTCTCTTCCCCATAAGGATTTAATTGTTTTTCAATATGAAACATTTATAAAATGGCATCTTGTATGTATTCTAATGAAATGTGTGTGAAGGGCAATAAAGTCCATCTGTTATCTTTTGCATCGCCAATCAGTCATTTCAAATTAAACGCATACTTACCCCACAATGGAAGTGAGAACAGCGCATTCAACATCCGCTTGAACTGAACTCATCGGTTAAAACCTTCAAATATTACTTTGTCTGACAGATCCACTTTACCTAAGGTGGAGCTTCTTGCATTTCTATAGTATTAAGTTTTCTGTATAAAACCGTTTGTCAATGCAAAATGTCGAGAAACAAAATGCCTTGTGATTTTTGTAATCCTTTACTTTAGGCGTGTTCAGCCTATGCCCGTGCAAGCTGATGTAGCCAAGATGGCGGCAGCTCTACCCGAGCACTGGGATTGGAGGAACGTTGGCGACGTTAACTTCATCAGCCCTGTCCGAAACCAAGGTGGCGTTCATTTGGCACACAAGATATTAGACTTTTTAAACAATATGAATCGGAAGACTTGCAGGAGGCAGACAAAGCTGTACTTTTACACTCGAGCAGCTGTCTAAGGGCAGACGCTGAGCAGCCGCTCGCCAGCTACTTCGCTTCCCTCTTGGCAGGCCTGTATGCTTTCTGCTCTCTGCCTGTGTTTCTGCACAGCCTAGTGTGTGAGTGCAGAGATTATGTGTGCTCAGTAGTTTGAGTGTCTGAGAGGGCCTCTGTAGGGCTGGATTTAAGGATCTGGAGAGGGCTGGAGACTTTCAATAGAAGCCCTCTAAGTCACTGTGCAGTGCTGGCAGAGCTCATTCTCTGCTTCACTGTTTCGAGTCAGGTGGATTTTTGTATGTTCCGTTTCAGTTCACAGAAATTGGTTGGATTGAGAATAAATTGGTCTTCTTGCTGCTTAACGTCGCATGCAAGCCAACCGTGACTTTTAAAGCGATATGCAGGTGTAGCTTCATTATACAGGAAGTCCTGTGAGAGCTCCTCCTTTGGGTCAAACATGACATCTCTCATCTCAGATACTGATGACATCATATATTAAAATATTAGGACAGCACAGTGTTCCCACTAGCACACCTCTTTTTAAAAAAAAATAATTTAAATAAAAAGTTTTGGCACCTTTTTAGTCTTGGGAGACTTGAGTCTCGTCTCAAATGAAAACTGTTCTCACTGTCACCCTGACTTGAATCATTACTACAATTAAAGCACCCTGTAAATCCCCACAGCCTCTGTTCTCTGACCTAATTTGTTTCTGCAGAGCATTCCATTAAGAATCTGGTGTCTCGCACTATTGATGGTTACCAGTGACTTTAATCAGTGCATCTGTCTCTGTGCCTTGCTCCATTTAATGCATTACAACTAATGTGGATAAGTTTACTGGGGCAGGCACATTACAGGAACTTTATTACTGACTGATGTAATGTGTTCTTGAACAAATGTGCTGTAAAAGTGCATAGAGTTGCCAATGTGTTAGGGGTGTAGCAGATTGCATGTACAGTTGTACCTACAGTATATTTGGACTGTTTAGGTTGATTGCATCCTATTGAAAGGTGCTTCTGATGTTGTGTCCACTTTATTTACGCACATTAGGACAGAATGTTACCGCTTAATGTAATTCTGTGTAATTTTTAACTCCCGTGCAAATCGTTGTATGTGCCGTTTCAGCATCATGTGGAAGCTGCTACTCCTTTGCCTCCATGGGAATGCTGGAAGCCCGTGTTCGAATCCTCACCAACAACAGCGAGACTCCCATCCTCAGCCCGCAACAAGTGGTCTCCTGTTCTGAATATTCTCAAGGTAGACTCATTTTCATCTAAAATCTTGTTTCCTAACCACATTTTACCCTAAAATAGCAGACGATGCAGATATGAATCGGGCAGCAGTTGGAGAACGTACTTGGTTGAATGTTCATATTGTGATATGAGAGGATCATGGGAAAAGTGTAGTACTGCTGTATGTAGAGAACTCTGGGACGAAATTCTCCCCAATCGGATCAAGGTGGGGTTTGTGTTTTTTTTTTTTTTTTTTTTTTTTTTTTTTTTTTTTTTTTTTTTTTT
>CALSCE010009465.1:15964910-15989191 GCA_943593645.1 Bovichtus variegatus | reverse complement strand
ATATACATATATGTATATATATATATATACATATATGTATATATATATATATATATATATACATATATATATGCAAACATGTACATATTAATATACAGTATAAGGAAACAGATTATAGAACCAAAGATGTATCCAGTTTTCAACATGTTCATATGAATAAACCATAGCTTTACTGACCAATGTCTGGATGTGAGTTAATGTTATAATCTACACACACAGGTGTTTTCAATCACTCCAGATGATTAGACCAGCAATGGTAAAGGTGTAAAAAGTCCCGCCCTAACAGGTGTAACCAATTAACAGGAGAGTAAGGGAGCTGTCAATTAAACTCAGTTTGTACACGCCCACACAGTCCTGAGAAAAGCTCTAATCAGGCAACAGAAAACACCTGGACAGCATGTCAGCATCAGTGCCCCTTGTGCAGTAGGCTGCACTAACGTCATAAAACATACTTTTTCTAACATACAAAGTACAATTGATTTTGTGTTTAGGTTTCAACGTAGATTAATTTGACCCATTACCCATAAACGGTAAATCCAGATATTACAATTGAAACGACAAACATTGAAATGGGGCTCCAGAGTAGAAAATCTTAATTAGAGGGGTCCCTGGTGCAATTAAAATCAATTTAGCGGTTATATATCTGGTTGTGACCAGATCACACTTGAACGACATCCTCCTGTTATTTTCCTGGGCAAATCACTGACAAGCTGTTATAAGGAAGAAAAATGCCACCCACAGGCAAAAAGTGATTTTTCAGCCTAGTTATGAACCACATTCTCTTAGAATAAAATGGAAAGGTTTTGAAACCAGCAGCTTCACAACCAATCGGCTCAGATGTCCGTTGTATAAGCGTTAACTACTTCTCCAAATACTTGATAATAAACCTTGATTTGTACTCGAAGCCACATGATTATTGCTGCATCTACATGATAAATAAAAAGTCTATTATTTTGAGAAGTTGATTGCTGAAAAGATTAGACGGCGACATCATTCTAAATTCACAGATGTAATAAAAGCATAACAAATCCAAATTGATGGCACTAAACCACATAATGTATTTCCAATGCTATGTCTCTCTTTTAAAGACGTGTCAGGCTCGTGGACAAACATTCATTCATTCCTCTTAGAAGAGGATTAGTTTTTTTCTCATAGTATTTGTCACCGTTCGCTCCCGCCAATATGCTAAAAATCCGATTTTCAAAGAGAAATAGTTCAGATTCCATTACAAAAGTTATTTTGTTGATGTGTATGCTTTTTAAATCCAGTCACAGATGTAAGCAAGGTGTTGCTCGATTTATACATATGCTGTACCAAAACATTACTGGAACTCCTTTCTCCTGCCTCAGACAGACACTCTGTCTAATTAACGCCCTCTGTAGATAACATTTTGTGCTTCGTTTAACACTGGAGTTTCTTTTCATCCCAGTGAGACGCAGACACAATCTATTGTTCAGCAGAGTCTCTGTCGGATATCGGTTCAGAGGTGAGGGCACGCGCTCGGGAAAAGACCGTGCCACTCTCTAATTTGTAATAATTTAATCTGATTTTCAGCATTGACGTAACAATTTGTGAGAGAAAACACAGGGCGGAGGGAGCAGCGAGAGAAGTTGTGAGGGAATGGTCCTCTGCTGTGTCAGAAGCCAATCCCCTTTCTCTGTACACACACACACACACACACACACAAACAGATGATCAGAAGATTTCACAGATTTATATCCCACTCTCTGATGGTCTCTACGGCAACAAGCTCTTTACTTGTAGTTGAGAGAGAGAGAGAGAGAGAATAATAATCACAAGACTTCTCAGGATAAGGAAGAAATAAGCTGCACGTGATGACTTTAGGCTTTATCTCTCCCTCTTCCTCGCACACACATCGACTCACATGTGAACATTTTACACACCAATAAACGTCACGATTATTGTGTTGTAAAATGTATTGAATGTTTGCAAAAGCCTTTCGCTGCCGTTTGCAAGGATTTCTTTGCAAGAACAAATTAAAGCAAGAAAAAAAAAAAGGCCTCCACTGTAAATACAGCTACTTGTTCAGAAATGAAACATTACCCTGTGAGGATGAAGGGTATCAATTTTGCAGCATTGGTACGTTAGTGTAAATGAGTGCAGCAATAACACGGCCGCAGTGAAAGTTGCAGTGCTACTATATGGTCGATAAACATTGAGAGAGGTGTTGGACGTGGAGGCTGTGGCAGGCGTACTCTGGCTGTGAATTAAACACCCGGTAAAATGGAATCGATAGCAGGAGCCAGGGGAGACTCCAGATAAATGAAAATAGCGGCTGCACCTTCAACTTTGATTGATCGTGTGTGAGTGTGTGCGTGTGTGTGTGTGTGTGTGTGTGTGACCTCGCAGCAGCAGTCTCCGGGAAGTGAGTGCTATGTGGAATATCAAAGGCCTACTCTGGATGACTCATCGTTCGCAGCTCGGCTGGAGAGAGAATCCTCTTCAGTAACAGACCCAGGTCGCACACGCAAATGTACTATTGATTACACTTTAGGTTTTGTTTACACTGCAGCATTGGCACCGTTGTGGCGTGATATTGTTTTTACATTTTTGCCACCAATACCAGCCTTTGCCTTTTTTAGATTTAATCCGAATTGTTCACAAAGTCCGTCGTGTTTTGTTTGTTTTTAATAAGGTCATTCAAATGTCAATGCAAATGAGTAGATATTCCCTTTTTTTAAAAAATATTATTTGTGTAGCATTTAGGCTCAGTGTTTGATTCATCTAAAGTGGCAATGCCAGGATTTGACTGAAACTATGAAATAAGTCAAGCATTTGGGGAGCTAATTTATTTGCGATGTTGCTGCACAAAGGTTATATTAGCTTTGTTATAAGAAGATTTAGGTGTCATTTTGTTTTGTTTTTTGCAACACCATATTGCTGACGACGAGCAGTGTGGACTTAGTTTTACCTGGTAACATTACATCAGACAAAAGAAACCTCTTGAAGTCACTGGATGAACACATATTTTTGAATCTTTGAAAGAAAACACAGCTCTTAGATCTTAATGCATACATCACAGAAGGAAAAGGAGATGAATACCATCATCTACTGTTACAGTGGAAGACTGAGAAATCCCAGAAGAGCTCAGTTTGGTGTATAGTTTCCTTTCAAGCCATGCAAGAGTTTGACTTTTACTCATCTATAAACTTTAAAATGGTCGTGATTTTCAGTTCATGATTTTCAGCACACTGGCTGCTATTAATCCACCTTACACGCATAAAATAGCAGGTAGTCACATACATTCAGGTTCACACCGTTCGAGAGGCATGCTGGAATGTACAAAAACAACAAATGGTAGTTTTACCGACTCATCACAGACCGCTTCGTATGCATTTGGATCACTGCCTGGTTTGAAAACTTGGCATCGTCCCCTAAGTCACAAATTAGTTTCCACACTGCCACACAGATCATCAGTGACTGACAGAGCCTGCTTTCTATTTGAACAGACTGTCTGTGTGTGAAGTGACACAGTGGCTCAGTGATTAGCACTGTCAACTCGCAGCAAGAAAACCTCACACACTTACTGTGGCGACTTTGCATTGTCTTCTATGGGTTTCCCCTTTATATAGTACTCTAGTGTCCTCCAAAACTCCAAGGACATCAAAGTCAGATAAAATGGGGACTCCAGACGGCCTACAATTATGTGAACCCTTGTAGATTGTAGACCTTTTTCGGGGAGTTTCTCTAGTGCATGCTGGGAGAGGCTCGGCCTTCCATCATGTAGGAGAATCATGTGAGATAAGAAAAATAAATGACTGTCTGAGCAATCAAAGTCATTTTGTTTCTCATCCAAAAAATGCATCCTGTGGAGTGATGACATGTGTGTGTGTGTGTGTGATGTATCTAGTGCTGTGGGGTATACTATTTAGCTTTCATTTTTAGAAATCAGTATATCAGCAGCTCTGCATCCCTGCCTGTCACGGGAACAGCCCCTTGGACATTGAGTGTGACACACTTTGGTGTAGATTCTGTGTTCGAGGTGAATGATGCCACAATGTCCTTTGCAGAAACAATGGGGATATATTTGTGTCACATTACCATACAATTACAAACAACATGTCCAGCTATTGTGGCAAAGGGAGGTAGGAAATGTCAGCATCATTTATGTCGGTGTGGATTTAATGGTTTCTACTTTATAACAAGTGTCTCTCCGCTCAGGAAGTTGATTGCTGCTGCATCGTGTGTGTGTGTGTGTGTGTGTGTGTGTGTGTGTGTGTTTATGCCGCTCTTTACCTTGGCAGGGAAAAGGCTACTCAGACTATTGGTCAGCCTGTCCTCTCCTTGCCAACTGTCTCTCCTCTAGTGGTTGTGTACAGAACAGCATGTGTACAGAAAATCCATGTTAATGTGACCTTGTGCTGAGTTTGTTCTATCCTGTGTGTCAGTGTGTGTGTGTGTGTGTGTGTGTGTGTGTGTGTCCGTTTTTTCTTCACACACATTCAAAAGCTGTGCATGGATTTGAACTGAGTTACTGTGAGTGTCCGTGGATTCAGTCCAACAGCTGTGGTCCTCTCTGTGGTGCCTTACAGCGCTATCTAGCAGTGCGTGTGCTGCTTTGCACAAACACTGCATACCAACGAACACACTCCCACATAATCTGGCCAGTGGCTACACGAATAAACTGGAGACTAAAAATGAAAGGTGATGCTCTGGAAAATTAGAAATCAATGATCTAAGGCTTTAATACCTAACATTTTGTACAGCTGCTAAACTTTTAACACTGAGCTTTTGTCTCTGATAACTCAAAAAAAAAATCCCTTAAGGAAGGAAATTACTTCCTGGACATCTTTAAGGGTGGCAGACGGACAACAAGGTATCATGGATGTTGATGTGTTGGGAGGTAGACTGTATAGATGGATGGATGAAGAGTGGGAGGATGGAGAGGAAGAAGGTGGGCAGATGAGAGAGGTAACTTGCCAGGCAGCGTGGGAGTTTGAGGGCATGTTTAAGAGTTGTGTCTATGAGCGCGTGTGTATGCGTGTGTCTGTGTGTGTGTGCGTGCGCGCGCGCTTTCTCTCTGCGTGGGCGAGCGAGCATGGGACCGAGTGATCGTTCACGTGGAGGCAGTTGTCATGGCAACAGAGGATGTCGTCTTGTTCCGCAAGATCTCAGCTGTCCCAGAATCCCACAGACCTCTTCTCTCGCCTGTCTCTGTCTCTCTTTCTTCATCTATTTCTCCTGTCTCCCATGTTCTGTTTTCTTTTTACCAAAACATCTGCTCACTCCTCGTTCTGCCTCCCCCCCTCCTCTCTTTTCTACCTCTCTCTCACCTGCTATTCTGTAGATCCCTCTCTCTTTCTACCTCTTGCCCCATTTCCCTGCATTCCCTCCTCCTACGACTCTATCTCTCTCTCTCCTCCTCTCCACCACGGCTGTAACAGATATAAATAGAGGTAATAAATTGCTGTGTGTGTGTGTGTGTGTGTGTGTGTGTGTGTGCGTGTGTGTGTGTGTGTGTGTGTGTTTGTGTTTTCTCGCTCTAATGACCTGCATAGACTCACTGGTGGGATATCCCTACATAGGGAGCTGTAATTCACCATACGGCCCTACATGTTACACACACGGCCCATTAATTTGCAGCTTTACCGCTTTAGCATCAAAACACAGATGCCGCTTAACTCAGTCAGGCTTGTGACCCTGAGGCCTTTCTAGTATCTCACCGGTGCGAGAGTTTGTACCAAAGCTAAATAAATGATCATCAAAGTTAAGCAGACGTTGGTAACCTTGTAAAAACCAACTAAAGTGACAAAATAATGTAGTAACTCCTCATTCTCTCTGATTTGAATGAATGAATTGAAAACAAATAGTACAAATGCATCTTGAAAGACATTTTTGTAAGACTAGAAGGTACTTGTCATTTTTCTTTTATCTGATTTTAAGCGTTTAGTGTGTCTCAGCTCATTGTTTTGGTTTGGTTCAGTCATTTCCAGCAGATAGCTTAGCAGCTAAAGACCAAATATTTCCCTCAGGACTTGGTGCAGAGCGAGAGCTAAAAGGAGAGTGACTATTGGACTTGTATTCATCAAGTCAACAGAAAGCCAACTCCTAATGAAAGCTAAGGTCTCTGCTCTGTGAATAGGCAACTGTTTGCTAACACGTTAGCCATTAGAACTTTATAAGATGATGTTTTTACAGGGTGTTGCTCTGTGGCAAAAATAAGTCATTTTTAATGCCGTTTTAATATCCCATATGTACATGCTGAGAATAAAAATATTGGCCCGCAAACCAAACACGCAGCTAGCATCTGACTATAGACGCATGTGATGTGCTTTTTTTGCCCAACACTAATTACCCAGTGTGCAACCCTGACCCACTGTTCCTGTAACACCAGCAGCACTGAGAGCAATATCAATGCTACACATCACATGCGAGGTCAAGGAATGTGATCTGCATCAGATAAAACATCTAATCTCTTTCCTACGTTGAGTCTGTAATACTAGTCTGGCGCCATGTTTACATTCACATCCAGTCAGCTGATATTTTCATGCAGATCACACTCCAAGGAAAGCTATTGGACTCTCATAATAGTGCAACTATAACATTAATTATCGCACACGAGGAGGTGTGTATGCTGCATCTCTTTAATTATACCTGTTCTTTGTCATGTAGGTGTAACTGTGCATACAGATTATCTCTATATTATATATGTTTTTCTATTAGCCTTATACCAGGTGCATTAAATAGACTGGATGGTTGTTAATCAGTAGATGAATGAAGACTGATTAATGTTAGATGTTATCGTTTAACTAAGTCTCTTAGAAGCAGTACTGTATTATTCTCGATAGATATCGTCTGCATGCTCAGCAGTTAAAAGAAAGCCCAACTTGCTCGAACATGATAAAAATGACCCTTTTAAAGAAGTAAATCTGGCACCACAGCAACAATCTGTCTTCTTCCGCGACAAAGGGACACTCGGTTTAATTAAAAATCTTCTCTCTGAATGTGTAAACTGTAAATTGTGTCACAATGCAGTTAGTTGCCAATTACATCTGGAAATCTGATGAGAGCAATGTGTCTGTTTGTTTCACCTTTACCATCCCTCTGTGCCTCGACCTTTGCTTTACTCTCTGCTCCTTAATCAAGACTCTCTCTTTCACACACACACACACACACACACACACACACACACACACACACAACATGCAATGTGATTTATGACTGTATTAGCAAGAACGTCTATCCCCGGGAGAGGGAATGAGGGAAAACTGAACAAACACATGACCACCTAAGACCTGACACCGTACTCATCCGTCCACATTTACAGAAATGAAGGAGAGAAAAGACAGAAGATAAAGAGACAGATGAGATAAATGTAGAATATGTGAAAAGAAAACAATGCTGAATTCGCTATAATGTGACTTGTACACGTTTTATATTTTGGAAGCCATACTCTTGCCGTATTGGGCAAGTACAATCATTGGGGTAGCTGGTGGATGAAAACCTGTCAAAGGGGCAGCTCAGAGTATTCATTTACCCCCACCCCCACTTATAATACTGTGGGAATACATGGCTTAGCTTGGTAAAACCTAGGCTCACTAACCACATCTAGCAACCCACACTGTAACCGGAGACGATGCAAGGAATACACTGCTGAAAACACTGCTGCATCTAACTCTTGTCAAAAAAACAAATAAGCGTGTTCCCCAGAATGTCTACAAACAAACCCAATGAAGTCATTTGAATGCTATTGACATAGAATTTTACATACAGTGGATACTTGCGTTCAAGTGTCTCACATGGGAATAAGTAATTGTAGCTTATTTCTTCGTTTAGGTACCGTTAGGAAACTGCACCATCTTACATTGAATTAAAAAATAGTAATTTAATCGGGGATCATGGGACAATTTTATAGAAAAGGCTAGCACTGAGAGCACTGATCAATTACTGAAACAAACAGATAACAACATACATAAAAAAAGCACACTATGTACAAACACATGTTTAGTATAACATACTATACATGCATGAGTAATGGCCACAGAATGGCTCTACATACTGTAGGAAAAGTCAGAAAATGAGAAACGAAAGCAGTCAAAAGGAGAGTCTAAGAGTACGAGCATCTCTGGAGGAATCGTGAAAGTGAGGCGTGATGAGGAGATGAAGACGACATGATGATGGTGTTTGGTGGAAAGGGGAAGAGAGAATATCATTGGAGAGGTTGGATGAGAGTCGCAGCACACTCTCCACACATCTGTCTGTATCCCATGGGGTGGGGGGGGATCCACACAGAAACATCTGTCTCCTCACACAGGCCATATGCCTTGTAACACAAGCCCTCTCCAGTCTCCATCCCCCTGTCTGGCTTTCATGTCTTTTTCTCTTTCTGTCCCCATCTTGTTGTCTTTGATGGAGTGCCAGGGGCTGGCAGACGCTCCTACTGCACGGCTTCATGAGCACGCTGTCTGCTTCTGCAACTGTCCTTTACAAACCAACTCCCACTTACACACACTCAGATGCCCACCGAGGAGAGAGAGAGATTTGCCGTCATGAAATAGCAAAGCTGAAAAAGCCCATGGCTGACATTACAAAGTTTAGTTTTGTATAATGATTCCTCTGGATCGGCAAATGGCCTCACATGTGGGAATGGAATGACTGAATATCAACACTCACACTTCAATATTATGCTGATGCTTGGCATTGTGCTGTAGGCCAGCATCTCTTTACCATTCCCAAAAGCAGACTTAGTTAGTTAGTTAAATAGTTTACCTGTGATCACTGGGGCACTGGTGCACACTCAATGCGGCTGTGACACCACTGTTCCTCCGCTCATGTGCAATACACCCCGTCACTATTTATTACTACTCTTACTGCTTTTGCAATACAATCTTGTGCAATACGAATGTGCAATATATGCTATATATGTCTTTTTAGTATGTATTATTGTTACCACTGGCTGCTAGAGTTTTACTCTCACTGTTCACTTTCTGTATTACTTACCACTTACTTACTTACTTACTTGTTGTTGTGTTTTTTGTACTTATATCTTGTACTTATACATTCGTACTTAACCTTTATCTGCACTGTCCCTTTGCTGCTGTAGCGCTGTAAATTTCCCCGCTGTGGGACGAATAAAGGTTTTCTGATTCTGATTCTGATTCTGATTCTAATATTGTTTTTGCTGTCATTCCTGTGGTTAACTAAATGTAGATCGATCAAATCCATCTTTGACAGCAGAGCCTTTGTCATTAATCTGAAACATCAACGTCAATTTAAGGCTTCTTTTTGGACCTTAACATTTAAAATCATGGAGGGAGAAAATAAGGGTACAGTTTGCAAATACTTAGATTAACATAATAACGAGACTGGTTTCTGAAAAATGACCATTTTACCACCATAGATATGACCTAAACACCAGTGGGTGAAGCACTTATTTTTGGGACAATAATTACATTTATGTATTTTACTGTCATGCTGTCTGTTGATGTTAATTTATTCTTTGAGTTCTGTCGACAAAAAGCTCCCCAACTCTAAAGTTCCTAAATAGGGGCAGATGGAGCGAAGGCTTTCTTTAAAGTTTGTGTTCTGAACTATACATAATATATCGGGCATTACAGTATAATTTAGCATGACGCTCTTATGGATTGTGGTCAAGTATAACAGTATTACACATTGCCATATTTAAAAAGGTTGCATCTTAAGCTACAGGTGAACCAACTCCGTCTCCAAAAGTAGAGCGTCAAACATCGAGCTTTGTGTGTTCGTGCACAACATTATGTCCACAAACTGTGCAGGCTCTTTACTGTCAGTGTGTGGGCTGCAGCTGCAGTGGTGTTTATATTGCTCATACTGCACATCAGTGTGTAGTCTGCCTTTGCTGATGCTATCTATTGATTCTACTGATGCTTTTATGGGAAATGACAGGTCATATGATTTATCTTGCACCCGCCGTGGTGTCTATGTTTTAGTGAGGCTCTCCTGTGGAACATGGTTATATAGTTATAATTGGTAGTCTGTTGTATGCAAATAGGCTGCGAAGTGCCTGTCTTAAAATATGAATTAAACTTAAAGCTGGATGTAAGTGCAGTCAAAAGGTTAGTGGTTGTACACATTTTTGATTGGCATATCTTCTTCTTCTTGCTGGACTTAAATGAGCTTCCGGGCTGTAAAGGTTGTTTGAATAAATTGCACCACAAACCTCCAGGACTATGAGCAACAAACGCAGGTTTGTTATGTGCAGATGGACTTGAAAAGTGAACCACAGTTGTGCTTGAGCACACGCATCTCTTATGTATCTCAGGAATCGATCTAAGCCAGGTACCTGTCTAAAAGGGGATTTAGACTGGGAGTCTACAACCGATGGGTCACACTGCACTGCCAAGCACACATTCACAGACACGCACACCTGTCTATTTCTTCAACTTATCCACATTCATGCATAATGCATGCAACTCTTGGTTGCATGGTTATTGGAAAGAAGGATAAATAGTGTGTTTGACTGTGTGTGTGCCTCTTTGACAGAAACATGGAGCATAACAAGAAAAGAAAGTTGAACTTAAATGAGGACCAGAGATCATTTTCCTATGTTCAGATGCTCTTCTATCTCTTCTTATGCTCTCACCTTTCTCACTCACACACACACACACACACACAATCTATCTCTCAGACACAGCTGCCCTGTTGCTCTACCTGTCTCCTGCTGTCATTTCCCTGTGGACCCAATCAGCAGTGAGCACTGGAAGACAGATTATGGTTTTAAGCAGCACTCAATAGGAGGAGAGGGATGGAGGGGATGTCCTGGAATGAGGATAAGGTGCAAGGCGAGAAGATTGAGTACATGTGGGGATTACAAATGTGAAACAAGAGGTTGTGGAAAATGGGAGTTGATGGTAAAGGAGAGGAGAGTGGCCTATAGGAAGAGATGGGGGGGGAAAGCCGAAACATATAAGGAGGAAACGGAAGCGGGGGGGGGGGGAGTATATGGAGAAGTGCAAGACGAAGAAAGGGTGCATTACACTAAACGATGCAAGACTTTTTTTGTTGGAGAGATGGACAACTGATCAACTGATATCTTTGTCCTCACTATGAAGTGGAATGTAAAAGAGAGGCGAGAAGTGAAAAGAAACGGAAATGTAGAGAAGTACTGGTTAATAAGTATAGCAGTGTGTGTGTCCATGTGTGCGTCTCTGTGGACCGACCCAGGAAACGAGAGTGAATGTAGATTTTCTTGACATTTCAGTTCCATTAAAGCTTCGTTTGACATTTAAATGTTCCGTTGATTTTTCTGCAGACTGTTCTCGAGACGTTGCTGTAAAATAAGAGCGATCGCCCGCCTCAGTGTGTACGGGTGATCATGCATGTATGAGAGTCCTTTCGTATAATTCCTCAAGGGTATCCCTTCACACTACCTGCTTACTCTGAAGGATCCTGCAAAGACTCCCTAAATTCTCCAGAATCATCCAGGACTAACACAGCGCAGGCAGAAAAGATAATATTTGCTCAACATTTGCGAGGCGAAGGATGGGGGGACTTTCTACAGGGAACAGGGCAGAGCAGCCTAAGATGATGCAGAATGCAATGTTGAACGTGACATCATTGGCTCAGGGCATTTGGTGCATTATTCTCAGGGGAACAAAGGAGCCAGAGGTGGAGTGGGATATTAAGTACCGATATACAGCAGCCAGTCTCACTAGGCTGCTCCTGGGATGTTCAGAACACATCTATTGTCCTGACACATAGTGGTTTATACGTGCTATTAGTGCCAGAACTCCGTGGGCTGGTGATCAACTCTGTGGTTGTTTAACGAGACCTGGAGGCATATGTTTTGGACACCAGCATGGATCATTGGAAGAAATGTGCAGCGCTGCCCACCGATCACCCTCTGGTTGGGAGTCACTTTAGACAGCAGGGAGCTGCCCGCCAGGACCAAGGCTCAATCTTAGACGTAATGAGCATTTTAATGTCTGATGCTTTAATCATCTATGTGCAGTTCTGGGAGCAGACACCGTGATGCTGTATATCTGAAAGGTGCCAAAGTCATTTTATAGACCTGGATCATCAGATGTAGTGTACGTCATCCAATCTGACGGCCTAATAAACGAAAACCAAAAGAAATGAAAGGAAAAGCGAAACATTTCTTTACTTGCATCATCAAACCAGAGCCTGTAGATGGCACACAGCCAGCTGTTATATCAAGGAATTCAGTATTCATAACGTTAATGTATGCTATGATTATTCTGTACTTTCCCTAAAGCAATAGCTGATAAGTAACCACAGATGTGGCAGTGTCAGCTTTTATTAGACCACATAGTCTATGAACCAGAGAGCTGTCGGCTTCAAGGGCATTTTATTTGGCTATCATCACATCATCACTGGGCCAGGGCAACGCTACCTGACTGAGAGGAGAACTGGGAGGCAGAGCAGGGCAAGAGACTGGCAGACACAGTGCATGACCCGTGGTTTCAACAAGTTATTGACCATGTCCTCTGAGAATAACCTGTCCGCCTTTCCGAAGCTAACTACTCCAATTGCAGCTATTTTTATTTTTTTTTTTTCTGTCTATGAAGG
Source organism: Bovichtus variegatus (assembly GCA_943593645.1). NCBI lineage: Eukaryota > Metazoa > Chordata > Actinopteri > Perciformes > Bovichtidae > Bovichtus > Bovichtus variegatus. The sequence continues at coordinate 15,976,663 of CALSCE010009465.1, read as the reverse complement.
TTTGTCAGTCATGCAGGTCATGGGATGTCTAGTAAAAGTGAGAGAAAGGCAGGATTTTAGAAACACTGAAGTCAAGAGTCTAAAGTCCCGCAGTGCTCCCTCACCTTCCCCGAAGACATTTTTGATTGGCTACCAACACGTTTTTAAAATGTGTTCGACTACACATGGCACACTGGGAAATTAATTGAAATGGCAGAGAAGGATAGCTTAGTGTGCAGGCGACGCAAGTGAGTCATACATGATTATGTGTCCCCAGAAATATGGAGGAGTGACAAGAGAACGAAATCAACACGATGACTGTGGCACCAAACAAACAAAATGGAACTAAAACTATAAAAAAAAAAAATTTAAAAACTATATTTTTGTGTAGATTCTTACCATCCGGTACAGGTGAGGATGTATAGTCTGTACTTTATTTGCATTGTTGCATCAGCAGTCACACTGTCTCCTCCTGTTTCGCTCCACGTATCCGCCCAGATGGCGCCACAGTTTGTTTGTATTTTATTTTTTTTTGTTGACAGACTGTTAATAAATGCCGTGGGCTCTGATTGTTTTGCATCATAATATTCATGTATTTATATGTGAGCTATATATATATATATATATGGAAATTGTGTTTTCCTTCATGGTCGTGATGTTGCAGAGGGATTTGATGTTTTTTTTTTTTTTTAAAGTATTGCACACTATGATGTCAGCCTTTATATTGCCTCAGCAGCTCTCTGTTAGCTGAAAAATGTCACGCTCTTAAATCTTGGGTCCAGTGTTGTTCTCATTGACATTATACTCAGGTTTTATTCTCGGTGGACTGCGTGCGATGAGCACTCACAGTAAGGATTTCTTTCAAGGACGGAGTATTCAATCATTTTTGAAAGTGGTATTGCATTGGAGACTCTCTCCTCCTCCTCCTCCTCCTCCTCCTCCTCCTACTCCTCCTCCTCCTCCTCCATGAAGCCCCATGGTGGCTTCATTGAAGGATGACAGCACATTGAAGCGCTCACCTGTATTGTGATATTCCTCTGCAGTCCTCGGGGAATAGCGTTTGTTGTCATAACAGCGCTGAGCCAGTGGCTTTCTTGGCTTGAACACATGCTGCAGTGTGTGTACGGAGTTGTTCTAACAGGTGTCCACGTCCTGCACTACAGCAGGTAAAAGCGTTTATCTAGGGAGTGCATTGGATAGGACGAGTCAGGATAACATGGGATAGGATATTTATCCCTCGGGGGAAATATAAAAAAACTGACCTGAATGTAATATACTGACCAATACAAAAGATTATTGGAGCGAAAAAGAATTAATCCATCAATCGATTGATGAGTTGATTGACGGATAATTAATCCGCAACCATTTTGAACGATTATTTATCACTCTGGTAACTTTTTAAGCAAAGATGCCTAAAATTTTTTTTTTTTCCTGCTTCTAAAATGTCATTGTTTTTGCTGTTAATGTAACATTAATGTATTCACGAAATCACGCAATCACGAAAATCATTGGCAGATTAATCGATAATAATTGTCACTTTGCATGTGGCTTTTCCCCCTGATGCTCCACTCCTCCATGAGAGATGCTCTTATTTGTCTGTATGGCTCTTTTGGCAATTCTCCCACTCCCGAAGCAAAACTTTTTGATTTATGGTCAACAGAAAACAGCAGGTATGCGTCCATACTTGCTGTGGTGTAGCATATAGTGGTGTAGTATTTGGTGCTCCCCATTAGAGCCTGAAAAGTAGAACGTTATTGATTTGTCCAATTAAAACAGTGAATGTTTTGTCTACTTTATCCAAGCGCACACACACTTACTGTACATGCACATGCCTTTTGGGGGGTAACATAATTAGGGTCCAGTTTGTGCACAAACCCCCTGAACTTCTCATCTGTTACAGCTGTAGGTCTTCAACTAAATATCATATCACAGTAAGACAACAAAAGAGGAGATTCGCCATCACCTGGCCACAGTGGCCCAGCTGGTTTCTGGCTGAAAATGTAACATATTTTTAGTATTTTTTTTAAACCTTCTAATAAGAATGTTGCCAGCTGTGATATTTGTAGAAAAGCTGCCTGCTACAGCCGTTATATTACAAATTTGATAAAACATGACCACAAGAAAGGGTAAATTAAGCTTTAACCGTCAGAGAGGAAGAGGAAGACGGAGAAGCCCCAGTAATACACAAACAGTCTGTCTATATGAGGATCAACTGTAATCACATATTGGCTGTTTTTGTGACATTACTATTATAATAATAGAAACATCAGCAGTCATGATGTCAGTGTGATGATTTTAAATGTATTTACTCCACTCTGCCATCAAAGGAGGTTTAAAGCTCTTAAATCGTCCATTGAATCAATTGAAACTGTTGCTTTTGTTGACACTGGCATTACATTGAAATGCATCCATCAATAGCAAAAACTAACCTTTGTTCTTAAATCAGGCTTGAAAAACTTTAGTAATGTCACCATCATCATCATCATCATCATCATCATCATCATCATCATCATCATCATCATCATCGTTAGAAATAACCCGAGAGCAAACGATTTTCTCATTATGTGTGATGTACTGTAAACTCTTATAGTCTAACTACTTTATGCTACCTGAGGCCAAAGCTGAATGGGTACTTAGCAAAAACACACATGTACACACACTCACATGCACAGTTATAATGATGTGTGTGCGTGTGTGTGTGTGTGTGTGTGTGTGTGCGTGTGTGTGCGTGTGTGTGTGTGTGTGTGTGTGTGAATGTGTAGTTAAGTTGGCTGCATTTTGTTATTTTATTTGATCTTCATTTGATCCAGTTTTGTGGCGCTTTGAAATGAAAACTGCCTCTAATACTTTCGCTGCATTTTCCAGAGGCAGTTTTTGTGACGTACTTATTAAAAATGGCCTTTTGGATATGTGCCACAGGTAAAAAAAAATATGTCTTAACAAATGTCCCTAATCTGAAAACCTATGTTTCGAGTACATATAGGGTTGATTAAGTCATTTAAAAAAATAAATAATGTATATTCATCTTTTGCAAATAGATGGCGCTGCAGTAACACCCATACCAAACAACCACCAATTTTTATTATTTTTATCTGTGATATTCTGTAGAATACTTAATCTGGTCCTTTTTCATAGAGCACAAACTCTTGGAAATTGGTCACGTGGCTGATAAAACATCAAACAAAACGTGTGCGTGTGTGTGTGTGTGTGTGTGTGTGTGTGTGTGAGACAGGGGTGCAGCTGTCGTGTGTTCGACCTGTTCTAATAAGCAGGGCACAGTGAGCCCCGGATCTTACGCTTTAGCTAATTGTCTCATTGCTATTCAGGCGTCCAAAGTTTAAAACTGGCAGTGCAAAGTCTCTGACTCACGAGGGAACAGAAACACACTTGCACACCCACAAACACTGTCGAACGTGAGATGGCAAATAAGGTGGCAACACGACATGCAGACGCACAAGCCATCCGAACACGCACATTTGCACACAAATCCTTTGAGTGTCTATTTAAATTTGGCCTTTTAAAGTTTTTTTGCTCTACCTTTACATCTATAATCATCTAAGTAACAGGAGATCTAGAAGTACCGAGTCAAAGCTACTGGATTTGCATTAGCCAAGCAACCCACTGTGGCTCTAAAACATGTAATTGAGTTCACGTCTAATATCACCAAATGGAAATTGCCAGAAAATGAGGACAAAACGGAGAAACAGAATTTGAAAATATTGAAAACAGCCATGCATTTAATAAAAAGAGTAATGGCATGGTGACAACGAAAAGGGACATTTTCCCCATGAGGGCTCAGGGTTAGCTAGACAGCAGGCAGTTGGGAGCAGTGATGAGAATAACTGATTTGTTTCTGTTTAAAACCACAAATCTGCAGAACGTAGTAGAGAAAACATGACTTGAACAAACTGACCTACTGTACCAGAGCAGCCAGGTCTTTCTATGCCTTCTATTTCTGTACTCAGACAAGCACAGAAGCATAAGAAAACTACGGAAACAAACCCAGACGGGCTCTTGGAGATAGATTATGTTTGTATGCGTCATTTCCAGTTATTTGGCTTGCCAAACTGGCTTTCTGATTGAGGAAAACAATGGAATCATTTATGTTCCGCTTGTTAGACGTGCGTGCGTGCGTGCATGTGCGTGCGTGTGTGTGTGTTACTGTATTGACCGGTTGACATTTCTAAAGTTGACAAATGTCCTGCTGAAATAACATAGAATCACTCGGCCTTTCTCCCACTTGGTACCACATTTATTTATTGTTTCACTTTTGCTTAACCTCCAACAGTGCAGTCTCTATACACCATCCCCCTCTTTAGGTACCTTTTTTTTTTATTTTTTCTATGAGATAAATGAACGCATATTGTTTCATATGAGTGATCATCTAATTTGTATATAAAAAAAAATTGCGAGGCCCCAGCACACCCATAGTCCGCCCACACAGTGTGTTTTCACTTATGTTACCTAATTAGAGCTCTTCTCAGGACTGCGTGGGTGTGTACAAACTGCATTATTACTGTTGGTTTTGTTGTACCTCTGGGTGCAGGACAACTTACACATGTATCATTTTTATTAGCGTATTGAGTACGGCAAAATTACCTAGGCCTAATTAACAGCATCGCTCCATACATCTTACTGTTTGACTAGAGGTCTAATCAGACAAGATTGAAAACTTCTGCTGGGGTGTGCAGAGTCTTGCATTTACACAGTGATGAGTCACTGCAGCTGTGGTAAGTAGTGAGGCAGAACAAATGGTACAATAGTAAGAAAATCTGAAACGTGGTAAAACAGTATTGAGATAACAGAAAGTCAAGAACTACAACACTAAACTATTTTTCTGTTTATTATTTTCTTTATCAGATTCTGCTTCTCTTCTACTGACATGATGATCTCAGTAAAATAGTCTTCCTACTAATGTGTTGGATTCATATTTTATGGTTAATGAGTGTTTCTTAGATTCAAGTCTGATTCACCTACATGAGCATAAAACCAGGATAAGCGGGAACACAGCGGTGTCGGTGTGGTCTGGACAAAGAGTGACATCTAGTGGTGACAGAGGAACAAGGCGCTGTCTTTTATTGGTTATATTGTGGTGTAACCATAGAACATCTATTTTGTATGGCTGTAACCGTGATGGCAGTAGCACAGTTCACACATTAACATCGAATTGTCACGTGTAAAAGTGCAGGTTTAGTCCAATGATGTTATAGTTTTTTTTGGCCTGAAAGTTTATGAAATATTATGACTTTGTGAGGAATATATAGGGTAAATTGAGGGGGAAAAAAAATCTACTCTGACGACATAAAGCACATTTTGCTGCTTTCAATACACCACAGACCAACAGATATTAAAAGCATGCAGCTACAGCTTTTTATGTAAAGCCACAGAACTACCTGATCTTGACTAAATCAGTGTTTCTTCTTCTCTTGATGTTCACTGGATGTCCAATATTGTTCCACCATATCAAAACAATACTTTATATGTCATTATAAGAATAACATTTCTTTTTACAATTAACACTTGCAATGACGAAGGCACTTGCAAATGACAAGGTAGTACAAAATGTAAACCATACTTTGGTGTTGTTTCATTTTTACCTCTTTACTTAAGATTTCATTAAACTTCTTCTTTTTTTTTTTCTTTTTACAAAATAAACCAACACACTGACAACGAGGAAGAACTTGGGTAGATACTGATGGGAATAAATATGGACATAAATATGGACATAATGCTTCACTAAATTTTAGGCAGTAACATCTACAGATTATTCTTTGACATAACAACAATATGTTAAATATCTGACCTGACCTTAAACATGCAGAACATCTTTCTCTGCCATTTAAATAAACCCCGTTCCTTCACACCCCCTGCCATGTATAAAGAGCTCTCTGTTGCAGCTTGATGGGGAATAATTCTCCAATCTCTCTCTTGGCCGGGCTTTTGGATTTCCGTCTCAACTCGTTACTTGTTTGGCCGGAGAACCTGGATTTACAAATCCTTCTTGCACCAAATTGGCTCTCGGGCCAAGACGACTACGTCACCCAGAATCCCTAGTGGTGGCTATTACTCAGAACTATTCATGCAGCATAGACGCTGAGCAGAATGGGAAAACGATTTCGACATTGCTGAGAGGGAACAGCTGCAGCATTCTGCTGTTGGAGGATGACAGATTTCCATTTCCCCCTTCCTCACACTCTATCCCTCTCACTTTCTTTCTCCTCTATTTTTGTCTCCGTGTTTTCTTTTTCTTGATTTTCTCTCTCATGGTCCTTATCTCTTATATCTCTCGCTCTTTCTCACTGACTTTCTTTACAAAACTCTTTCTCCCTATTACACATGCACACACACTTAACACACGCAGACCAATACGCACAATTACACACAAGGGAACAAAACTCTGAAAATACATTCCTGGGAATATTAGTCCAAGGAATTTTAATAGGGCCTTTTCACATTTCAGCGTTGTAAAAAAAAAAAAGAAAAAAAGATTGCTAACAGAGTGGAACAAAGTGTGTGTGTCACTGAGTGTGCGCGTGTGTTTTTACATTATGAACTGGTTGTTTCCAAGTGTCACTGCAAGAGTGGACGTCCTGAGGTTATACGGTAAAATCGGTCAATTATGGGTAAGAATTCAAGCTAGATGTGGAGTTTTCTGGTATTATTAGAGTCGGAAAATGAGCATTTAGGGTGAGCTGTTAGCTGTGAAAGATGTGTGTGTGACAAGTTACTGGATCTCTAAATAACCACTGAAACGTGGAAACTGCTGCCTCGGACGAGAAGCCTGGAGATAAAATGACCTCTGGCATTCAGTTGTGTGCTTTGACACACACACACACACACACACACACACACACACACACACACACACACTCGTATAGGGAAACCACCATTTAGAGTATGAATTTCATTTTAACGTTAACTCCCGTTTGTGAACATGCTTGCTTGTGCATGTACTGCATGTGTGTACGTTCGTGTACGTGTGTGTGTGTGTGTGTGTGTGTGTTAGTAGAGCCACATCTGGAAACAATAGAGCAGTAGATGCTGTCACTTTTCCTTTACCTCAGGCTTTTGAGTGAGTTCTTAAACAAACACTCAATTCACTCATAGTAAATTACAGGAAGGAAATCTGAGCTGCAGACTTAGATATTTGGACTCTCGCTCTTTTGCCGAAACACAAACACACACACACCCACCCACCCACACACACATACACACAGCTCATGCCCAGAATTAATCAATTGTACCCCTGCGCTGGTAAATTACAGCCTAGCGCACATTAAGTGTAATTGTAAAAGCCACATTTTTAACTAACTTTGAAGCGAGAGGATGTGTGTGTGTGTGTGTGTGTGTGCTTCTATGACCGTTGCCGTGTGCACTGGGAGTGAGCGTATGTGTGTTTAGGATGTTGTAAGTTCATAGCTGATGAGATGTGATGGATGGTACAGTCATGTTTACACAGTATAATCACTGCGATTCCACTGCGGATTCAAAACAAATTTAGTGGTTATGGAGCATTTCTTATCCTAAGCCAAAGTAACGGTTAAAAAGAAATGCAAGAGAGATGAAAACAGAGTTGCTGCTGTATGGATGTGTCGAGACAGTCACTGCCTGATGAAGCGTCGACGCTTCAGACAAGAGGTGGCAGTGTTGTTCAACCTATTAGGTTAACACAACTGAAAGATGCAACGTGGACCCAGGACAGAACTCATTCATTCATTCATTCACTCACTTACTTCACTCATAACAGCCAAATAGTGGCTTTTAAAAGCATGTTTATACACATCACACTGAAGCAGGATTACTCAGTAACTTCTAATATTTAATTTCTGCTCTGAATCTACGACCCTGGATAGTAATTCTATTTTAGAGCTGAAGCAATTAGTCGATTTAATTCATAAGTCAGTGGACAGATAGGTAACCGAGGTAATCGTTTTACAAACGAATGTGAAAATGTTCTGCTTTTTTTTTTTTTTTTGTCTTACCTGATCGTTAACAGAATGTCTTTTGGTTTTGAGCTGTTGCTTGGACAAAACGAGACATTCAAAGACTTTACTCTGGGTTTCAGGAAATAGGAACAGGCATTTTCTTTTGTATGAAGCAAAAGATTAATCGCGAAAAAAAAAAAAATAGCAGATCAATCAATAAGAAAAATAATCGTTTGTTGCGGCCCTATTTCTATTGCACTTATTTGAAGCACACACACAGACACACACACACACACGTGTGAATACATCCATAAACCTACATGAAATTGCATCCACATATTGGAAACCAAAAAGTTTTTATTCATCATCTTCTTCTGATACAAAAGTGTTTTTAAATAACAGTAAAGTAACAGTAAAAAAAAAAAAAATTCACTTTTTTTTACAAGGATAAATTAGCAATTTCTTTATAATACATTGATGACATCATCAAGACAATACGTTTTCTAAACAAAGGAACAGTCTAGACCTTAAAGGCTACGATCAGCGTTGATGAGCTGACCCCTAACATTGATGCATATCTGCGCTTCTCAAAAAGCGTTTACAAATCTGTATTACCGGTGGTTCTCAATCGTCCTCAGGCTGGGCACACACTCGGCATGTTTCAAGGCACAACTGTTCAGGGATTGTTTGGAAATGTCACCTGAAGCTCAGCATTGTCATACCAGAGTAGACAGCCAAAACATTAAGCCAGTCTCAGAGGGAAACTGCATTACCTCAGAGGGGAGGTGGTCAGGGGTTTATTTAATTTACTTTTAACTCAATGTAATGTTTGTTTTAATAGGAGTTCCCTGGTATCATGGTCTGAGAAACACTCAGGGTTTTTTTTTTCAGGGTTCTCGGTTTCACTAAAAGCACCAAAAGTATCTTTGAATGCAATAAGGGTGCTGTTACATTGAGCATATTTTGGGACAAAGGATATTTTCTGTCCCATTCTAAACATTATGTTAAAGATACCTGTGACAGGCTGTGCGAGGCACTATCTGGTTTCAAATGACACACCAAACTATTCAATCCCTTATATGTTTAAACAGCCCAGACTCACATTTTCTCGACTCTACTTACATGTAGAAGGTGCAATGTGACACACGCCCCACATACGGTATTATACATTCAAAGACTCACTGAAACGCAAGAGCTTTGCTAGATAGATTGTCAGGCAAATATACGGTGCACAGAAGCAGTTGCAGATATTCGGTGAGTGCAGCAGTAAGACCAGGAATAACCTATTTTAATTAAATATATTAGAATAGTGCCAATTTCATTGTGCTTCCATGATGGCCTTATTGAACTGCAGGGATTCAAAAAGAAACAGAGACGCATACAAACAGACGGCAGGGATACAAAATTAGGCAGATATGGTCTCTTATTATTGGTGTTATTGTTCTGATCATAACTCCGGGTGGACGAGATTCCTATGTGTGTATACCTGCATATATGTTTATGTGCACATGCATGTGTCGGTGGCAGCTCTTCGTTATTGCATAATGTGTCTTTTGGCAAGTGATTGTCTAATAACCTCCAATTCTTCAGCTTGTCTCGGGTCCGATGTTTGGAAAAGAGGGCAGAGGGAATAATTTAATTTCCTGGTTTTCATGGTAACTGGAGAACACATGCAGTGCAGGGTTTCCACCAAGACGGCACACATCATTGGAAGTTAGCTGAGCTTTTCATAGACTACTGAGGTAAAACACACAGGCCTACATTTCCCAGAAGCCTTACCGCTTCCACATTTATGGGTCAATAAAAGGCACAGCTGGGGTACTCCCAAGATTCATTGCGGTATGACTTTATAGCTACCAGCACACATTAAAAAAATAATCTCTCGTTTTGTTTCTCTGCCTGCTCTTGCCTTCACAATATTTGTAAAAAAAAGTGTTTTGTGAATTTTTAACCACATTAGTTATTTTTTTCTGCAGCCTTCACAATAAAAACTGACCAAACTGTTCTCTGCACGCTAATATACTGGGTGATGATTTTGTTATTACATCACTGCCGTCCCTGGTAATGCACTTGTGACAGGCACAGAGACTTCACATATTGTATAGAGTTATAGTGCATTATTACAGCTTAAAGCTGGTTTCCCAAAAAAATTCTGAGCAATAAAATCCCCTGGTATTTTATATTGTACAAAAGGTAATAATTTACAAAAATGTATTTTAATGTTGTTCAAATGTAAACACATCACAGGTTTAAGGCCATATTTTATGTTTTCGTTAGATTTGAATTGCTGTTGGTCTGGTATTTCATTTTTAATTCTTCCGTGTGGACATAGAAAAACCCCACAGGAACTCCTAGTTTTTAGATTCTCTTGGGAAACGTCGTCCTACTTCTGTATAATGTCTGCATCAGGACCTTCCAGTGTAAAATTCAAAACTTCAAAATACCCTCGAAAGACAAAACGGTGCGAGGGTTACCGTCTCCAGCAGGTTCAGTCTCTTCTGCTGAGGGCTCTGGAGAAAAGAGAGGCAGAGAGGTAGACGTGGTGCTACACAGCTTATTGGTGTGTCTGTTCTGCATATTGATGCATCTGTTCTGCCTTTTCCGACTCTCTTTCTCCTTACTTTTCCGCTTTCTTTATCTCTCTGGGCAAAGGCAGTCTAACAGAGGTAGAGAGGCTACTCTTGCTACTTACGTACGACGCAATCCTTCACTTTTCTCCTCCATAACTCCTGTTGGAGGCAGTCTGAGGGGGTGAGGCATGCTTGCAGACTCTCGGTGAGCTTTCATGATGCCATTGCAGCCAGTGACTTCCTTGAGAAAGCTCTCGCTACTCCCTCTCAGAGTGAGTTTCTGTCAGTGACAGAGAAGCAGGTAGAGGTCCGTTCCTGTCCCTTCCTCTCTTTCTTTCTCCTCACACCACTGTCTCGTTGCCTTTCCCCGGTTTGATCCAGCCCTCGCCCGGTGCCCTCTTGCCCCCTCGGCTCGCCCGGCTATCCCTGAGAAGGCGGGCGGAGCAGCGCTGCCAGGTGTGGAGGGTTTTTGCTGACCAGATCCACATGCCTGACGTGATGCCCACGAGCAGTGACATGAAGATTCGAAGCATCTCCGATGCCACATACGAGTCCCGGGTGCTGGCCCTGAACTCCCCCCAGTGAGAGAGCTGGTAGAGGTAACAGCCAATGACGGTGGACGCTGGGACAGTGTAGAGAACAGAAAACACTCCGATCTTCACCATCAAACGCTCCAGCTTGTCTGTTTTGGCGCCGTCCTTCTGCAGATTGGAGCGGATCTTGAAAAGAGCCACGAGGCCAGCGCAGATGAACAGAGTGCCTGAGGTTCAGAAAAGAAAAACAATAGTCACATATATAGCATCAGATAGAGAAAACATAATAACAGTCACATTAAGCAATAAGAGAACTGAGGATTATACATGTTAAAGAATGAAAGTAGGGTCGGGGTATATAAAATAAAGGTATACGCACACTTTTTTTATTACTAGAAATGGGTAAAATCCCAAAGAAATGGATAAACTGAGTGCACCATCATGTAGTTACCTATTAGAAGGTATGTGGCCAGTGGTGCGACCACAAAGCCTGTTAGTGCCTCCTGCTGCTGGTTGCCAACGTAGCAGAGTCCAGTTAGGTCGTCTGCATCCACCAGGCGCATTATGAGGATGACGATGGTTTTAACGGCCGGGATGGCCCAGGCTGCTATGTGGAAGTAGGAGCTGTGCATTTCAATCGCCTCATGGCCCCACTTCAGTCCAGCAGCCAAGAACCAAGTGAGGGTCAGGATCACCCACCTGAAGGAGAGAGAGAGAGAGAGAGAGAGAGAGAGAGAGAGAGAGAG
>CALSCE010009465.1:15942349-15964810 GCA_943593645.1 Bovichtus variegatus | reverse complement strand
AGAGAGAGAGAGAGAGAGAGAGAGAGAGAGAGAGAGAGAGGGAGGTAAGAAGAGTGAGTGAAGAGGCAAAAGACTGCTCATGTGTACAGTTATCAGGTTGTCTTTCCAAACGAAAGCGAATAACAATCGCATGCTTCCTGGAAACGAGATGCTGAGGCAACATTGGGCTACTGTTTACTGTTAGAGTGCTCTAAACGTAACTTTGCCCTCTATATAACCCCTCTGTTGTAATTGGCTCATCGCGAGATAGTAATGAGTTGCGTAACAGAGGGTTGTGATCGTGTTTTAGACGAGAGTGAAGTCCTTGGGATTTTCAGTCTGCCGCTCTTCCAAAAGGAAAGAGTGAAGACAAACAGGAAAACGAGGGCAAAGTGAAAAGGAAGAAAAAGAGCTGTGACAGCAACTGTAGTGCAGCACGCACTCGAAAGTGCCATTTTTTTTTTTTTTTTTTTTTTTACAAAGGCAGCCTTTGTATGTGGAAATGAATCCATCTAGTACAGAGATTATGAGACAGGATAGTTGGACTTTAAAGAAAACAGGATGCAAGTCTCGTGTTTCAATTGTTCCACCAAAGTCCATTCACAACAGCTGATGACAATGGGACAAAGACATGAAAGATTGATGGGATAAAAGGTGAGTGTGTGTCTGTGTTTGTCTGTACTAACCAGAGTGAGGAAGCCATGCCAAAGAAGTAGAGCAGGAGGAAGACTATGGCACAACCAGTGCTCTTTAGCCCTTCTTGTACTAGAATTGGTACGGCGGTGGCATCCAGGTCACAGGAAACGCGCTCCCTTCCCAGAGTCAAGCGGACCTGCAGGAAAGAGATAGTGGGATGGAAAAAAAAAAGTGCAGAGGTTTTTTTTATTAATAAATGAAAAAGACCAACTCTTATAATCTTCTCATTGCAACCAGACTTAAAATCTTGACTTTTTCCAGCAGTACTTGATTAAATATCTGTATTTAATAATTGGCTTTTAGCTGATTTTGATTGATTTAGTTGTTAAAAAGGCACGCAATAGAATACAAATAGAATAAATCTCTATATCACATGTATATAGATATCTTACAAATATACAACATCATTAATATTCACAAAATAGTCCATACTATATTTACTACTATACCCCTAAATCACGTTTTTAGGTTTAGGTTTATTTCACTTTTTTTTTCTTTTTTTTGCTAGATTCCTTTTTCTTTTTTATTCTCCCCAAACAATTGAACTTCAATGGGACAGTGTGATAGTGAATCTCCCACTCACCAGGTAGGCCACGCTGTACAGATTACAGCACATGGATAGGAAGATGATGGGCCTTTCAGGGTAGGAGAAGCGCTGTGAATCCAACAGAAAGGTGAGGACCGTCAGAGTGGTCGACAGGAAGCACAGCACGGCCCACACCGCCATCCACGCGTCTGTGAAGACTTTGGCCCCTCGCCGGTAGAGCCCGCTGTCGTAGCCACACTGTAGAGTACAGGTTTCGGTCTGTTTTAACCAGGTGTACTGGTCAGGTGCAGATCCCAGTGCCTGACACTCCTCCTGGTGGGGAGGATGGCGGACGGGCTGGTAGGGAGGGTCCTCGTCCCCGGGGCCCTCCATACACATGTGGTTGTGGTCGTTTTGCGGTGGGAAGAGGCTGCAGTTGAGCACCTGGAGAAGAGACACGACAGCTTATTACAGCTGTGCTCAATTACATTAAAAAAAAGTGTTCTAACAGAGAGCATTTTGTCTTAAGACTTTGGTATCCCGTTTTCCACATACGTCCGAAAGTTATATTTGGTAATACATGCAGGACGTTCTTATGATGGTGTGACTCACCTCAGGCCATATGAAGCCAAACTCGTGGAGCACCGGGAGGCACTTTCTCTTGACGGACAGACACATGCTACCACATGGACCAATGGGGATGGGAACCTTGTCGGTGCACATTGGCACATAGACTGAGCACAGGAAGAACTGGAGACAAATGTAGATGAAAGGTCACAAGTTGAACATTTAGCTGTTAGTATGCTTAATAAAATTGCCACATATGTATTATTTAGTAATATCTCGCATACAGTAAAGAGCAAAATTCATTAAAGGAGCTTGGACTAATGATACTGAAACTCCGTTATGTATGTGTATATATAGAGCTGTCCTATTTATTTATTTTTTTATGGAGAAAAAAGAGAAATGCACATATTGAGAAGTGATGTGAAAAATGACATTATACAAAAAATCATTTACAACTGAAAGTTATTCAATATGTCATATTTCGGTGCACTGCTTTGTAAACATACGAAGTAGAAGGTACATCTAGCCAGTGGTGTCGTGGCTGTTAAAGAAGTGGAAACAGTGCTGCCTGCGAGTGCTACTGTGCTCCACCTTCTACTCCCACATGTAGATCCTCCATCTACTTGCTGCTGCTTTCTCTGCCTCCACTTTCAATACATTGCATCAGCTCTTCTAGTGGCGGGTCTCTTTTTTCCCCCCCACTTTTAATAAGAATCTCCACGACTTGAGTCAAGACACCACGGCCAACACTAACCTGCTCCAAGGTTAGACACACAGCTCTACATCTTTAAAAACAATCTGTGGACTTGACAACACTGAGGGCATGTGCCATGTAATGCTCCATAATCCCCCCCTAATCCAAGGCTCAGTTTTCTCTGTCCCATGGCAATGGTTTTGAAATAGATATCTAAGTCAGGGTTGTAAAGATGGTGAACAGTCTGAAGTCACATATGACTCTTTTGAGATGGTAGTGATGTGAGGGAGTAAGTACTCTGGGGTTACAAAAGGTTGCAATTTTATGTAATTTCATGCCTTCACAGTGAAATCTGTTTGAAGCCGCAGTGTAAAATTGCTTCAGGCTCTTGATATGAAAATACACAGAAGCAGAAAGTACATTTCACTCGGCTACCTTCAGGTAAAGAAAACAAACGTGCGCTCCAGGAACTTGGACAGAATGATAGCTGACTTTAAATCTTAAACTTGTTAAAGTGGAAGGTGTGCTACCATTTTTCATTTCAGAAATACCAAAAACATTTAATGGGCCATAATGAGAACAAAATGTTTGGCCTTGCCGCCTTGATCCAGTTATAGAGAAATCCCAGCTTGAAACTAGCCCTTGAACGGAGCCCAAATAAAACATGAATCCAAGAATAGTGTTATGGTTGGGAAATAAATACTCACAGAAACATTATACAACTCTTTTTCTGTGAGAATTTATTTGCTAAGTAAACATAAAAAAAAAAAGTGTGCACCTTGTTAATCTTGGGCTATAAAAAATTACAACCATGATAAAATATTACCGTTTAAGAATTAAAAATGCGCACCCGGGCAAGCTTTTCTGTTAAATAACTGCTAATAAGTTTTCTACCTTCATTAAAAAATTATTATTTTTTGCTTATGAGTCTTAAATAGAGCAGACCGGCTGATCTGAAGATGGCATTAAGTTTAACTTCCTAACTGAACGTAGAGAATCTTTATTCCCAAACCGAGCCACACGTAGTGAAGTTGTACTGAATGATTTGCTGCTGGAATAATTAAAATGAAGAAAGTTGCCCTGTGTGTGCGTGTGAGTGGAGGTTCTGTTTTTTTTTTTTGTGATTGTACATGATTCAAATTCACAAAAAGGTTATAATAGCAGAAGATATTAAATTAGATTCAATACCATACCGCATATTTCTCACAGTGAATTATACCAGCGACAGCAGTGTATCACTTTCTGGGTGTTTCCCCCGACCGTTGGTAACCTGAGTGCTGTCACTTCACTGCTAAAAGCTGCTCCGGTTACTTGTCAGGAAGCCTCCCATTAGAGCAAATGTTGGGGGATACGGTTTCCCTTTTCCCTTTCCTCCCTCCTTAGCGCCCGCTCGCGTGCGTGCGTGTGCGCGTGCGTGCGTGTGTGTGTGTGTGTGAGAGAGAGGAGGGGGGCAGCTAATCTTACAGGACAATTTTCAGCTGGAGGACAGTTTATGGTTTTATGCAGCAGTTGTTCTGTCTGGCTCACACTAATGTCTCTTAAGCACTGTATTCATTTAGCGTTTAAACACATATTTGTTAGCCCTGTTCCCAAACACCTGTACGCACATAAATATTTTTTAAAAACACCAAAGAAGTTGTAAAAGTTGGAATGGAAATCACACATATACCTCCAGACAGGACAGTGGACACCTCCTTTAAAATAATGACACACAGGCACATCTGCGAAAAATATTTGTATTTCATGCATTCAGATGTCTAGGTTTGATTTATAAATGTGTGTGTGTGTGCACGTGTGAGGCAACTTAAATTAAAGAGATGTAATGCACGCAACAACAAACAAATTAATAAATACGCAAGCGCCATTCATTGACAATTTGATCTCTGGTGTGTGGCTAGTCTTTCCAATTATAGTCTAAAGTCGAATCTTAAAGACGAGGACCATTCACATTTCTTCTTACATGGGGCATGAGGCAAACAAGCAGCATTTGTCTTAGGACACTGAGGGCACCATTGTTAACAAGAAGACACGTATAAAACACAGAAGACTCAGCTGTTGCTGTGTGGGGCATGAACTCAGAATGTCAACAGACAGAGGGGGCATTTTTTTTTTAATTGAAATTAGCATGACAGCCTGCCATAACAGGAGGGAAGGCAGGGACCCCTCCACTCATTTAACTCTCTGGGGGGACAACCTATATTAATATGCTCCTCTTTATCACTGGGACCGTCAGTCTCACGGTTCACTACTGGTAGCTCCCTGTCATGTGCTCTGGGACCACACTCTGTTCCCCTCTCTAGTCTGTACACACACACACACACACGCACACACGCGCGCACACACAAATATAGCAGACTATGTCGACTCAGCCATACCTTTTTTTAAGTCCAGGATCAGTGTTCCTAAATGTGTGCACCAGCCTCAGTGTGTGCTTTTAATAAACATGCTGTCTATTCTATTCTAACACCAGTATGCATTTCACATCATCCCCAGTACCTTGAGTTGACTGGAGCAGCCGTACTGTATGAGCGGCGTGAACGTGGTCAGCTGCAGCTCGGCGTCTGACTGCAGCACGTTGCCGACCAGATTGGGCATCTTGGTGACGTTGTAACCCAGACCCTGGCACATGCTGATCCGGATCGGGTCGCAGGTCATTTCCTCCACCTCATCGCCGAAAGCATGCACCACCACGCAGGTCGGAGCGAGCAGCCCGGAGAGGACGAGCAGTGCCGCCCCGCTGAACCACACCATCATCCCGGGCATGGTCACCGCGACACTGAGCGGCTGCCCGCTGTTAATGTTGGCACAGTTAAAATCCTCCGCAAAAACTCAAAGTTGAGGTTAGGTCTCCCTGGAAACCGCCGTGCGTGTTTATAGTCCAGCAGGAGGGGAGCGCGTGTAGTCCGTGCTTTTTTTTTTTGGGAGGCTATAGTATCCAACTCCGAGCCATTCAGTTCAAAAGATATCCAGAAAGCAGCAGTGAACCATTGCGTGTATGATCTAAAGTGTTTTCAATTAAAGTAACGTGCGCATCTGCAGTTTGAAGAGGGACACAAAAAAAAAAAAAAAAAAAAAAAAAAGCCTACATTTGGATAAATCCCGCAGTCCTTCTTGCGTTGATTCCCGTTAATAACTCCGTGTGGAGAAGCGCAGCGACGGGATACAGCGGTCTGGTTTTGCGCCTACTGTCTGCAAGCGTCCAGCTCTAAACTTTATTGTGTCTGTGAGGAGAGACTGTTATGCCCGTCCGGAGGAGAGCCGACCAATCCGTGCGCGGGAGTTGGGTTTCCCTGACCAACCCCTGACCAGGAGGGCGGGATCCAAGAGAAAAATAGAAGAGCGATCCTCATCTCCTCCCCTCTCCCCCTCTCCACTTTCCCCTCTCCTCTTCTCTCCTCTCCTTCAGAATGTTCTCTTCTTCTGTCTTATAGTTACATTTCTTATTTCATTCTATTCCGTTCTTGCTCCGCTCTCCTCTCCTCCTGCAAAGAAAATCAACAATCCTGCCCAACTAATTCTGACAATATCCAGAACCTGTATTTATACTGGCTGATGTGGCTGACATGTGTTTTTATTGGCTGTATTTTTAGAAAATAGGCATCTGAAAAGTTGAATGCGTTTTTATTTTATATTTAAAGTCCCTATAATGGTCTTTAAAGCCCGTCTGGAACTTCACCACAGGTCCCACTCTCCCTCTCTAAAGGGCCGTCAGCTCTAAGTGCTCGTGACATTGTAATTGAAAGTAGGGCCTTAAGTGATGCTGAAGCATTGGAAATCTGTTTTGCATTGCAATGAATGCACATACTGGACAGGTTTTGTTTGCTCGTGGCACCCTGGGAGAAGACTTCTCCTTTACAGCATGAAACTAGCAGTGAAGAGTGTTGTGTGAGAAAGTGCTGGGATTTATTGCAAATATCTCGGGAGGAGGACAGCTCAAGGAATACTTGATTTGTGTTTTTTTTTTTCCAAATGATTTACAATTCTGAGGCTGCCAGGTGTAATCAAACTCAACGTAAGAGCTCCAGGCCTTTACAGATACCACAGATGCCTGAAACGGTATTCTAACGTCACCCTTCGAGTTTAAATGGAACACGATTAAAATAAGATTACATTTCAGACCAACAGAGACTTTAGATAGATAGATGCTCTTTATTGATCTGCAAAAAATTAGAAAATTCTTGCAATTTAAAACAAATTGCAATTTTCTTGCAGTCCAATTTGATGCTTTATTTTTATTTTAGTTACCGTATTCAACTCAATCTACATGCATCCAGAGACAAGGTGAGAATTCCGCAATCAAACAAATTCTACATATGCAGAGTCCATTATTTATTACGTTTCGAGTGCTGAGTGCTGAAACAACTGAGTTTGGGCGAGATCATTTGGTATTGACATTCCACTCGTGACCCAGAAACGCACGCACAAAGGATGTGGCTGGACCTCAAATTTGTTCCTTTTTGATCTCAAACTGATCCATCATCTAGCCGAAAGTCACAAAGCGAGGAAGCAACAGAGAAGGAATCGGAGGCAGACAAGAAAAATGATCGGGGTTGCAGACTAACATTATTTTGTGCGCCGGTACTAATCCTTTCCTTCGCTCTTATTTCTCCTCCTGCCATGTTTGTGTCAGGGATCTTTTAAGGGGGTTGCTGTAGATAAGAGTCTCGCATTAATGCTTAAAACATCAGCAGCAGTCTGGTTGGCTGGTCTCATTGTGCTGCTAAGTTTTCCCTCCTGGATTATACTGTGATTTTTAGCCCGAATGCGGTGTGACAATTGATTGGCAGCAGCAATGACCTCTCCACCCAGCCAACCCCACCCCCGACCCCCAACACACGTATCTTCTCTCTGCTCACACACTCGCATTCGCATACACATCCCCCTCTACTGCTCTTTGGCTGAACCTGGGGTCAAGACCTGAAGTAATTAGCACTGAGCTGAAACAATAGAGTGTGCCCTAGAGCTGATGGTTATCGTGTGTGTGTGTGTGTGTGTGTGTCTGTGTGTGAGGGAAAACTTAGAAGCAAATCAAAGCTCAATTTGAAGGACATTTTAAGCCAAGAGAAAAAAAAGACAGGCATACTTTTTCCACTTTTACACACTTTATCAAGTCAACTAGTTTTAACAGTAGATACAGAAGAAGAGTCCGGCAAAGGGGAGGGATGAAGGAGGGTGAGGTAAGGTTCTGCAGCAGCACATTATCAGCCCGAGCCACCAGCACACTCCATCCCCTCTGTTTACTTTCACAGTAGAGTGTGAATAGCAGGGGTGAGCAGACAACGTGTTGGAATTGACAGACTAATGACCATCACACTGAGTGGATAATGACCACAGTTACCCTTTAAGCCATAAAAACCACAGAGTTAATAATGAAATAGGCCATTAAAATAGACATTTGGCTGGTAAGCAAAAAAAAAGATTGGACTGCAGGGTTTAAAGCTGTTTATAAGGTCACAGATGTATACGCGTCTTAAAAGATATGAATAAAGTGATGCAGTCTGTTCATAATAACTCATTTTAGTACGTCGGTGCTGGTTATCATAAATGCACGAGGAGTGTATTTTCTGGCCATCCTGCTTTCATGCACTGCTCGCTTTCTGACCAAACCAGCAATCAGCTGCAGGAGGAAATATTCGGAGTTGGTGCAAGCATAACCTAAACATGTATGCTGGCTCGTTAATTGATGGTGACTTTAGGGAAAACAGTGTTTGCAGGCTGTAGAGGTGGGCCCTGGACACAGTAAATATCCAATCAAAATGTATTAGGAACATGATGTGGATAGCGGGAAGTGGGAGGTTGAGGAGGGTTTAGGAATTTCAGCTGTGCATGTCAGCGATTGGACCAACTACAATTATAATATGTACATGTGTGTGTGCAGTATTCCAGTTTTTATGGATCTATCGTTGGAGCATAGAGGGCTGATACTTTCTGATTATCAAACTAGATTGTAAAACTTAACACAGTACGTGCAGCATGACGTCTGTGTGAGAGTTTTTTTTTTTTTTTTTTTTGCCGTCTAGTAAGGCTGATTTCCACTGCTGCAGGCCAAAAATAGTCAGGGCTTTCTAATTATCTATGCCACACAGTTTCCTCCAACTCAACATTCATGTGATTCCTTTATCATGTTGATGCCAACAGAAGGGACTCAATGGTGCGGTTTTCCTTCCCAAATGACCCACCCATGCTAACATTTTGATGGTTTAATGCTTAAGAGCCTTGCCTCTGGAAGGACATGTGCCCTGACTGGCCTGGGATCAAACCTCCCTACGGTCTTAACTTTCCTAATCCCTACTCTGCATCACTGCCACCTTTGTTACTTACACAATAACCAAAAAAAAAAAAAAATACATGTGCAGAATTATAGGTACCACATGAGGTAGACTGGCTGGGCAAATATAATAAGTGAACACTCACTTTATTGTTTAATTCAGCTTTAGTCTCTGGGAAGGAGAGGCTACTTAAAGGAATACTTCACCCCCAAAACGATGATGTCAATCACTCACCCCGTGTTACCATACATTTGTAAACTGTTAACGCAAAAGTGTTTTAAAAAAGTTATGTTTGAGCGAAACTTCATGTATTTGGGAAGTAGTGAGCATACGACTGGATACATGAGACATGTTTTGATATAGTTTTTCTGTTTTCTTAAACACGGCCCCCCCCCCGATTACTTCAAGTTTTCTTCATGAATTCAAGGTAACACTGCGAAAGTAATTGATATACACATGATCATTTTGGAGGCGAAGTATTAAAAAATATTCATGTGTTGGAATGTAGATGCATTGATTTTATGATTATTAATAATGTAGTCTCACTTGAGCCGACAGCTGTGATGCTCAGTGATGCTAAAATCAGATACAGTACTGATATAGGCGGGAACGGCATCTGTCCCTAATGATTTAATACCGGCTGTTAAAAATTCATTTAGATTTCGTTACTGACTTTCTCTTTGTTTGGCAGTGTTGTGACTTTTAAATATCATATATTCATATTCAGACATATCCTTTCTATATATTTAAATCCTATTTGTCGTATATCTATCATACTGTATGTCATAGATCATGTTTGGCTCGTTGGTTTCAATAAAGAAACGCAAGGGATGTTGCTTTTGTCACATAAAAGTCATTCCCCAGTTTTTAAATTTTGTATTTTGAAACCCATTTGAAAACAGAAAGTGAATTCACCGTTGACGTACAAGGTATGAAGGGAGTCAAAGTCCAACTCTTTATTGAGTATGCAGCTCTCCTGCATGTGGAGTACTTACATGCCCCTTCTTTTTTTAAATGAATACATAAACACGTTCGGTTGACCACAGTCCTGTTTAGGCCAACTTGGTCTTACTGTGGGAATGTAACCAGTGTAACCTTTCAGCCTGGCAGGCAGACTGAACGGCAGAACCTCGAGGACAGAAAGAGAGACACAAGTGTGTATCAGTCACCAGATAGCATCCTATGGCTCAATGCCCAATCCTTTAGTCCTTGAAGTGTGGTATTAATAGGCCTGCCAACTCCTTGGAATGGTGTAAGTGTGCATAACTGCAAATATTCTGCATGTAGGAGTGTGTGTCTGAAGCTGTGTGGCTTTGCTTCCATGAATTCGGTATTCTCAAGCTTCTGTGTGTGAGCATGCAGGTGTTTGGGAGTAGGTGCTTATGCCATTATGGGGGTTGGGGGAATTTGATAGGGACGAGTGGGGGCGTTGGGCGGGGAGGGGTTTCTACAGGTGATCTGTCCCCTCTGGGATCGCAGGCTCACGTTACACTGTTGTAGAGTATCGCACACAACCACACACAGAACTGCACACACTCTTTCTTTACCATCCCTCTCCCGCTATCACTCCGTCTCTCACAGCCAGTCATCTGCACCTCTTCTGTTTCTAACTTGAGCAGCTTGTCCAAATTGAGTCCAAATTGAGTCCAAATTGAGCAAAAACATTTTTCTACTCGCCATTCTGAGCTCCACCTATGCTATCCTATTTTGGACTCTCACCATCTCTTTTTCAGTTTCCCATCATTTAGCTGTTTGTGCTGAGATGGATGAGGTGGTGCAGCCGAGGTTGTTTTCTACAACATCAGCTGATTCAACTTCATCCTGGATTTACATGTCAAAATAACAGTTCTCCATCTACAGCCTAAACAATAGTGGCAGTGAGGTTGGGACTGTCACATGACTTAAATGTCAACATGTCTATCTCTGGCTGTTTGAGGCCTTGTGGTCAATGTTGCAACTCAATTACCAGGAGTGCTTAATGGTAATATTGGGTTTATATATGATATATATTTCATCCATAAGCAGTTTCTCAAAAGACTTTCTAGAAAATATGCTCTATTACAATATATGTTAATATCATATTGTTGATTACAAATACCATGATAAAGTATTCTATACATATAACTGTTTATATAACTGTTTCTTTCATGTTTCAGTTTGTCTTGTCTATCCAACATAACAAAAATATATATTTTCTGAACTGGATGGTACAATTACAGCTCCCATTTGATTTGATGGCAATGGCAAAAATTCATTGGATATGTTGCGCCATCAAAATGGACATCGTTTTTAAAACTCAACTTTTATAACTTTCATCCTGATTTATTAGAAGGAGCTGGTGCTCATGAAAAGCTAATCCTTCAGGCAAGAAGACTACAGCACTTTTTGTTTGAAATGTATAAATATGAATGACCCGTTAGAAATAAAACTGTTCATTGTAAAGAACTAATATGTCAACCAGTGCAACTATATGGATCTTTTATGTGTTTTAAATACTGCAGCACTTATATTTTTTTTTACTGCATTATCATCAAATTATGTTAGATTTGCCATTTACGTTTAATCTTTAGAAACCTTACATTGAGGCGTGTCTCTCTCTCTCTCTCACACACACACACACACACACACACACACACACACACACACACACATGAATAGTAGTTCATAATTTCCCCTAAATACTTAATAAGCAGATAATAACTATCATCTGGACGACTTGATTTTTATTTTATTAGCTCGTTTGCTTGTGGTTGTACACCAATTACAGACTATAAAATCATATCTATGAATAGTCTCTGGTGGAGGCCCTTTTAAGGAATATTGTGATGTCTTCAAATTCAGTCTTTGTCCCTTCTCAGATTTTCTTTAACCATAGGCTCATAGGAAAAAAAACCTCCCGGAATTGCTTGTCTGCATGGACAATATCCCACATAACATGTCTTTAATAGCTTAATAACATCAGGAAGTGTCTCGTCTATTCATTTTTTAATTCTATTAGGCACTTTTTTGAGCAGTGACTTTGTCCCAAGGCAGCTCGAGCTGGCCTGTTTGGTGACGGGCAACAGAGTGCTGATAGATGGTTCCTGTCTGTGGCTGTAAATCGGCCTCTTGTTGGAGTGTTAACCCCTGTAACCCTGCTCGTCTGTAACGGCAGACTCCCCTCTCACAGCCTAGGGCAGCTGATGGGCTTTTCCCAGAAATCTGATGAGCAGGTGTTTGGGGCCCAGTTGGGAAGCGGACGGATGTGCTCGCCTCGGAAAAATTGTCGTCCCTATTGCTATATATTGCTGCGTGGGTGAGAATTTGGCTCTCAAGAAACAAAACAAAAATAAAGTCATCTCCCATCCATCCAACATCTGCACTGCCAGCTGAAGGCAGCTTCCTGTGATTTATAGAAATGTCAGGACAACAAGGTTTAACGGATGAAAAAAACCCCACATCTTAGCAGAGCATATCTGCACAGAGGTCAACGACGTAGGCTGGGCAAACTAATTAGCTCGCTGTTGGAGCGGCTGAATGTGGTCTTTGTGCTGTGACAGGTTTATAGTCATTTTTCAGAATCAACCAGAAGGGGAATATATCATGTAAAAGCTCAATTGCGATAAAGTTTGCATACATACACACACACATCCATACCCACGGAGCATTAGGGAGTAGTTTTCCTCCTCCTCCTGACCTTCTGCAGACACAGCTGTTTCTCCTCTCCTCTGACTGGTGACTGGGACAAGTTTTATTAATGCGCTGAAACTAAGTAGCCACGTAATATGGATCTCTGTAGCCCTGCTCACAGACTGATTTATCTCCCCGCTCGCTGTGTTTGCGCGTAGGTGGGCGTGCATGCATTCACTATATGCCTGAACTGTGTTCCATACATGAATGCATGCCTTTTGTATGCACTAAGGCAGTGTGGATTTGGATTAGTGAAATACCTCAACAAACATACATTTGTTTGACAAATAAATGAATGGGACTAACATTTCCACAGACCCAATCTGTACTTACAACCTGCTTCTAGAGTAGCAGGGATGCACGCCAAGAAGGGCTATTACGACAATTTGACCAGTGCCTGGAAATATCGTGACCATTTTCATAGTACAGGTTTTTCTGGCAAGTTTGAGTGGCCATCACACTGTGCATATTTAAGTGTGTTTCCATGATCCATGTTTTCGCTGTACATTGCCCCAAGCCAAGATGCAGATCATTTTCATGAAAGCATGTCGGCTATAATTGACTAGTATTACCACTTGACAGACAACTTCTGGGAACCACTCTTGCACGAGTGTGTGTGTTTGAGTGTGTGTCCTTGGAACGTAATTCATCCAGGGACTCTGCAGTACCACCGTGACACCATCAGATGAGAATGTAGAGCTTGCACATGCATGCATATTATGCATGTAATTACAGTAGGTGTGTAAGTTCCTGTTGTGTTTGGCTTGAATATTGATGTTTTCGAATTCTGGCTAAATGGATTGATGAATTGATAAGAACGTGTTAATGTGTGCGTGCTTTCCCACAATGAAGTGGAAATGTTCTATCAACTGCTGCGTTGAAGGTGACGGGCCGCCATCCAACATGCAGCTGAGAAAGAGAGAATGATTTACTGTACATAGAGAAGGGAGGTGGGCGTGCTGGTTTTCCAGCACAGTGCGAGATATGTAGAGAGGAAAGAGGGAGAGACTACTTTAGAGATGTTGGAATGAGATAGGATAGGGCTGCACACGCTCAGAGAGACAAAACGAGAAAGCGGAGAAGATATTTATCATATCTTATTTATGTGATTTGACTGAAAGAGTAGCCGTAACCTTGAAAAAAATCAAAAAAAGTGAATCATTGTTTTCCTAGTTGTGTTCTCTGAGCTGCTTTCTACTGAAAACACGCCATCATCCGTTTCTCCTTCAGTTTGTTATTCATAGACCTCTGTGCTGACTTCCTTGGCACCTGTCTCTTCCCCGTCTTGTTGCTCCACTCCCTGAAATAGAACTCATGTCTCCAGAGGAAAAGTAAACACTGGCCCTGCCGTGGGATTACAGACTTGACACTCGCAGAACACGCACACGCGCACACAAGGTTATCTCTACAGTGATATATACTCACAGTTAATTTCTGATCACACAGAGGGCAAGTCTGTGGCCTCTCTGTGTTTGGAATATCATGCTTTTACAATGGATTCAAATTCAGATGTGCTGTGCAATTCTATGAAAACAGCTCTTTATAATGCCAATTTGTTCGACTAAATCAGCACAAAGTTAGCGTATAACCCATGTGACAAATCCTTGGGTGCAGAGTGTTAAGGGAAAAGCTCTTCATGTTTCCCCTCCCCTCAAGTTTTCCCTATCAGCCGCCGTTGCAAAATTCCATTTGTGGAATTACTTGATCTACCGGGGGCCTTAGTTATTTAGCGGCATCATCATTGAGGTGTGTCACTCCTTAAAGACAAAAAAGACATGCACGCCATTATACAACGGTCCAAACAGCCATTGCAACTCAGAACGGAGGACATACTGTCTCGGGTCAATGAGAGGCACAAGGCCGTCACTGAATAGGGCTGAAGCGGCTGTTTAATACATGTTTGTTTGTATGCTTCGGCAGCCTGAGACGCCCTTCCGCAGGGCCAAGATCTGCTCCAGCCTTGAACCACAAGTGCTGTGGAGTCCAAGTCCAAGCGTCTCATAGTTTAGGTAATGCGTTAGACTTGAAACCTAAAGGGCAAACCATACAAATGTACTGTAGAAAGAAAGTAAAAAAATATTTCTGGACCATCAATAATCTTAAAAATAGAATTGCATGATATTATGTGCAGAAGTACATGTGATTTTGATAAAAAAAATAGGACTAGGAATTATACAAATGTGTAATGGATTAAATATGAACCAGGTTAGTGTTCACATTCAGCCCACTCAGATCATGCCAGTGCAGACTAGCCTGCAGACCACAGTAGCACAGGCTGTTCATTGCTCCTGAGAGACGGCCTGCATGGTGTCCTGTGACTTAATCACTGAAAACAATCACACTGTGTGTGCGTGTGAGAGTGTGTGAGAGAGAGAAATACTGTACAGTAGAAACATAAAACCACAAGAGACACCCGTCCAAATATTTAAAGTGGGTGTTAAAATCCAGTTTTCCATCAGGGTGATTGTTTATGTTCACTAGATAACCTTTGTGCTTACATTTGTAAATGTCAAATTCGTTTAATATGTCTGTGGGTGTGTGTATGTAGTGTGTACAGGGTGTACTGTTTCATGAAACTGTTAAAATGAAGTGTAGACACGGAGTGTAGGGAGTGGCTGTAGTGTAAGTGTCAAAGACAGACACTATCCTCCTGCTAGGGACTGAGGTAGCATTTTGTCCACTGGCTAACGTTACTATTTTCATTATAAAAACTAGAATGAAACTCAAGACCTCCGCCAAGGCCAATGCTGCATTCAAGTACTCCCCGGATTGTCCCATTTCCCAAGGTTGGGAAGTCGTTCTTCCGACTTCAGTGTGTTCATGAGCTTAAAATCGTAATGTGGAAGCAACATGGACGCTACAAAGACGATGTCCTGTATTTTATTTCCCAAGAACAACATGTGTTTTAGCTGTTTCTGAGTTGTTCTGACTCGAGGGGGGCTTCACGTGAATCTTTCCAGTTGGGAGACTTTTTCCCCCGGATTATTTCGACACCACATAATTGCAGCACAAATGCCCTATCTCGCAATGTTAACAGAAGGGAAGCATAATTCATGTGACGTGTGATTCCGATCCGCTCCATAATGTAATGGCTTTCTTTCTTGCCCAATGCTACACACCAAGTTTCATGGAAATCGGGCCAGTAGTTATTCCGTAATCCTGTTGACAGGCAAACCAAGCCGAGAACAAAACCTCCTTGGCGGAACATTTCAAACATTTCTGTATTACACTGAACAAACACTTTGCCAAAAAGCAACAGGTCACAACACACACACACACACACACGCACACACACACACACACACACACACACACACACACACAGACTGTTTGATATGTGGTCTGTCTGGTGGACTCTAACCCTGGCCTCAGTTTACCACTCTCACAAACACACACAAACACTTCTTCATTCAACAGTCAGATTCCTGTTTTCTTGCCGCTCATTCAGAGAGTCTGGACAAGAATAACCTTAAAACAATGCACATGCATTGCACACACACACACACACACACACACACACACACACACACACACACACACACACACATCTGAAATAACTGCAGTACTTATGCTTTAATTGTTGGATACTTTAACAGAGTCGTACCATAGAAGGTTATTTGAGTTTATTTCACATTTGTAGGGTTCACATCCTTTTCTTCTTTTTAATTCACTTGACTTGATGACAAACCAAGTAAAATGACTCGATTTTTACAATAGCTTTTCAGAGCGGTGTTGGTTTTCTTTTGGTTAACATGCCTGACTGAGGGTATAATGCCTGTGTGTACTGTACAGTATCATCTTATGTGGGTGTTTAGTTTTGATACCCGGTGTGGGTTTACAGTCGTACGTCATCCAGCATATGGTGTGTGTGCGTGAGTACGTGCTGGGAAAACGCTTTATACAAATGGCTTATTCACGTTTGTTGCAGCAGTGGGCGCCCGCCGTAGCATTCTCACCATACCAGGTCCGCTCTGCCCGTTTGTGGTTTGTCTTGTCTGTGTGTGTGTGTGTGTGTGTGTGTCTGTGTGTGTGTGTGTGTCTGTGTGTGTGTGTGTGTGTCCCATCTTTGTCTCACAACGACCAGATTTACCACAGACGGTGGCTAAAAGACGTTATCTACATGCGCACTGAATCCTTCTCTACACACGCACACACACACACACACACACACAAGCACATGCTCAGACTAGAAGACAAATGGACCTCGCTGACACACAGACAGAGATGTGGACAAGCTGCTTTTCTGTTTGAATGCTCAGCCAAACCGCAAGCCACAATTACACTTGTCCCTGTCTGTTTGACTGCAGCAGAGATAAAGCGCTGGGTTTTCGCTGTGCTGCGAGCTGCAGGGTGATGGCGTGAGACTGCAGGGGTGTGACGCCGTTGGGTTGCATGTGTACGATACTCTTTAAAACTCAATGTATGGTTAAACAATTAATGAAAGACACGAGGAGGTTTTGTTACAGTATTTGGTGTTATTGTAACTGACTGAGGAATGTTCGGTATGCTGCTTCTGGTGCCGACATATTTGACAGATGCATATTATTCTGTCACTTATTTGACACAGGGTACAATACTTTATATAAGTGATAAAGTAAAAACATCATCACTCTCCACTTTCCCCACTTTCCCCATGCATGACACAGCGAGGAGGCTCTGTGGAATGTGTTACGAGACGTTTTTCACAGACATGGTTTATAGTGCTGTTGACTCCTACAGGCGTTTCCTGCAATTGATTGCAAACACCTTATCTTTTTACAGGAACATAACACAGGTGCAAAGGAGTTTTAGAGCGATGGACAACATTTACAGAACTAATTTACAGAACTTGTGTCTCAAGTGGAATGACGTGAAATATGTGAGCAAATAGGGTCCAATAATTCACGCTGGATTTTGAAAATACTGCCATGAATCTGGAAAAAGGGTTTAGTATTTCTCCCTCAAACCTATCGTCTTGAACATACTTTTTCCATCTTAGGTAGCTGCATAACTGTTTTCAAAAATATGCTCTTAAGTCCCAAAAGAGGATGATGAGGACACGATGTTAACTTGCGAGGAACAAGTTATTATGATGAAGATGCATATGTCAAGATGTGTGCCAGGTTATTTCAATAATAAATAGATCTGTTTAATACTTAATGATAACTAATTTTCCCACAAGCTGACATCTAGGCCAATGGACAGATTAAAGCTACTATGTGGCCGCTTTGCATCACGCGTCCCGAGTGTAGTGACAAGTCAGGAATTATTCTTCTCCCATCGAACCTCCCTCTCTGACTCTTTTCTATTTTTCCACTTGCTATTTTTCTCAGGGTGTGTGATCCTTGACCCTAATGAAGTCACTAGTGGCAAGTAGTCATCTTGTTTTCCTGGCCACTGTCAACAGCCCCCCTTCATTTATGTTTTTTTTTTTTTTTCCACATCCCTCCTTTTCCTTCCAAGTGGGGAAAAAAAGTTTTCAATGCAATTTTCAATTCTATGTGCATTTCAGGATGTACAGTTTTCAGTTTAAAAACTCTCAGAAGACAGCCAAGGCTGAGTCTGTGTGTGTGCGTGTTTTTGTGTGCGAAAATGTCCAGGGGGATTTTTGGCCACAGATGTGAAAGTCATTTCTGTGCTGTTTCCCTCCTCACAACGTATTGCCTCTTTCTTTAACTTTAACTCTATCAATCTTTCACTCTCTCTCTCTCTCTCTCTCTCTCTCTCTCTTTTTCTCCCCATTTTACTCTCCTTTGGTTCCCTCTCTGCTTTTCTGTGCGCATTTTACATTTTCACCTCTCACAATTCTGATACCACCCCCAAACATTTGCTTATTTCTCACCGTTCTCTTATTATTCCCATTCTTTCTATCATTCTTTCTCTGTTTCCCTATGGTCCAATTTCTCCCTCCATCTCTGTTTTTTCTCTTTCTTCTCCACTCTCTGCTCTCCAAGGCCTAGTATAAGTGTATGTACCTGGCAGAGTTTTTTATTGCGCTGTCAGGGGGTTGGGGACGACTAATTTCACCCATAAAAGCAGCTCGGAACAAGAAAAAAGGGGCGGCAGATGGGGATTGGGGGCAAATTTATTGGAAGAGTTTGTTTTTTTTAAACTGTGAACAGCTATTATTTTCCCTCTCCTCTTTCTCTTTTCTTTCCATCCTGGCAGAGGAGTGTAGTTTTGGCTCTGATAGTTGCGAGTGAACACACTCACACTTCTGCACACGCTCAGAAACATTGGCACATGCTTATCCATTAATACTGTACAAATACTAAGGTGCGTGAATACACACAGAGATAAAAAGACTTGGTTATGTTATGTACACACACACACACACACACACACACACACACACGGTGGTGGTTGTGGGGTGGTGTGTTTGTTTGTCTTACTGAGTGCTACTGCTACCACAGACCACAGTGTATTTAGCAAGGCTGTAGCCATTTTGTCTGACTGCAATTTGGCAGACGGCCTGCGATCCTCAACTCGACACAGGGAGATGTATGTGTGCGTGTGTGTGTGTGCGCATGTGTGTGTTCCATTAGCCTGGTTCCCATAACTTAGACCAGCCATAGGCTAAGCTTCCAAAGGAACTCCACACCCAAAAAACAAGCTGATTAAATGGAACAACGTATTGTTAATTGTTAGAATGTATCCGAAACGCCATGTCTTGATTTATATACGTGTCGGTTTACTCCCATGAATCTTTCTCTATCAAGGCTGCTACTGTGGCCCGATTTTTTTTTCTTTCTTTCTGCTACACACCGAGCTCCAGGCCACTGTGTCAGCACACTAACTTAGATACCAGTGACTTCAGCGTTGCTTTTAGAATCACAGCGTGAGAATAAATGTTAAAAAGAAAATTCTGAAATTGGTATCCTGGTAATTAGTGTTGCATAACCTGGGTTTTATATGAAAAGCGCACAAAGGCAGTGCTCAAATGATGTTGCCTGATGAGCTAGACCTGCAAACTGAGTCCAACATGGCAGCTCATTAACTGCACTTCACTTTTGCTGCTGGGCTCTTGAATAACGAATGTTACATCATGGATGCTCTATCAACTAACATTATATGGAGGCTGCATGTACTAACTGAACTCTGCTTTACTTCTCTGGAGTCAACGATCACGAGCAGACAGGAACTGTGCCATTGCAACTCTAATTGTGTCCGTTTTTGCCACACTAACTCATAACGTCAACGCCGGCAAAACACCTCCACTAATTAAATCCAAACTGTACTTTACAACCGTGGTGGTTATGTCAAAGCAAGCGACATATATACACCTATTTGGAAATGAATCGTCGGCTACTGTATGTGTATTTTACTGGAGTTCTCGAAGAAAGAAAGAAAGAAAGAAAGAAAGAAAGAAATGAAAATGAAATGTTTTGCACTGGCATTTTTTTTCCCCTGAGTAAGACTTAATTTACCCGATGTGTGACTTGATACTAACTTATACCACCAATAACATTACCGCCAGCAAAATACCTTCGCTAATAAAATCCATGTTCTAGCCACTAATATACGCCTATGTGGAAATGAATACATCCGTTAAGTGTATTTGTTTCTGATCGCAGGTAACCGTGACTTGAGTGAGTTTTTCAGTATTGGATTCAGTGGTTTGAGGGCCCCAAGGCAAACGCCCTCTTTCTTTTCACCTTTCCTCTAACTGGGAATCTTGGTATTAGCAGTGGTAGAAAAAGCATTCGAGACTTTCTTCTCTGAAGTAAAACTATTAACTATTAACTGTTAATAGTAGAACTATTAGAGCACAGTAAAAGTCCCACATTCAATTTTGTGAAGTGTGAAAGAGGCGTTATCAGCACAATGTAGGCTACTTACTTAACATCTGTTCAATGTGGAGCTTTCAATGCTGGATAGGTTAATGAATATTAACATTTTATTTTAATTGTTGTATTTAGTGAATAAAATCTGAATCCAAGTTATGTTTTAGCACAAAAAAAGTTAGTGCCAGATCAGGGTTTTTGGGTAAAAATAACCTCTTTGTTAAGGCTGGGTAAACAATGTGGATTGGGCAAAAATGACTACTTTGTGAAAGTCAGGGGACCTTTGTCGTCATGATTAGAGTAATAACCACTTAGTTAAGTTTTGGGAAGAATCGTGGTCACGGTTAAAAGAAACCACTGAAACCAGCCGGTTAGATAACAAGCAACAACCTCCCTCTGACTTTGATAACAGCGCCACACTGTCTCTGCACAGTGGAGTCATACCTCCTAAGAACTCTATAACACTTGTTGTTTGGTGGTCTAAAGAATCGCTGTATCCGAAATGGTAAAATGTTTTTTTTTAGCATGTTTTAGCATCAAGGAATGAAAATAATGCCATCCAACCATTATATTACTTTCAAAGGGTGTTTATATTTACCCGAAGGCCTGTTTTCTAGAAACGCAGCTCTGTGTACCACCTACTATTGGTAACCATAAAAATCCATAATGAAGTGATTAGCGGGAGAGAGAAAGAAAGCCATAGATGCCAAGGCACAGTGCGAATAGCCACCCAGAAGCATGAGTGCTGTTCTCAATGAGTGTGTGTTTGGGTGGGCAGGGGGTGGTTTAGGAGAAATAAAATCTTTGTTTCCAGGCGTGTAAACAAGCACATGCACTTAGTTTTCTGTGAGAGTATTTTGTCTTTTGTTTTACTGATTAGTAACTTTAGAATGTTGTGGTTTATGGGAAACACTTCAAAGCTTTCGTGGCTGGTGTGTGATAGTTTGTACAATGTGTGTGTGCAAATTATTGAATGTACTTCATAACCTCCACCAAGGAGGTTATGTTTTCGGTTCGGTTTGTTTGTCTGTTTGTGAGCAGTATTACAGAAGAACCACTGCCCTGATTTTTAGGAAATTTGGTTGAAGGGTGAATCATGGGCCAAGGAAAAACACATACAACTTTGGAGCTTATTCAAATCACCGGCGGATACACAAAATCATTTTCAGTCAGGGTATTTGGCCTTGGCTGCGCTCTTGATGCTGTTTCAGCTTCCAAATAACTTCTCACATTCATTCCTCCGGAGCATCCGGGGGAGATCCTTTAGTGCTAATGCTGTAGTAACCGTACAGTGAGTTTGTTCTTTGGTTAAATGATCTTGTTCTGTCTTACGCTTTGCTGTAAAAAATGTTTTAACAAACACTGCCTTTGTCTGCTTATGGAAACCCTCTCGGAGCACAATAACACACTTTTAGTACTTACACAGTAATTCTTTGAAAAATGAAAAGTAAAGCTTTATTTTATCCTACGGCAAATTACTTTGAAGCCTGCAAGGGCTAAGCCTACTGTGTGTGTGTGTGAGTGTGTGTGTGTGTGTGTGTGTGTGTGTGTGTGGGGGGGGGGGGGGGGGTTGGGGGTGAAAGAGGATATCTTTTGCTGCGTAGAGCTTTCAGGAAATGCCGCCATAGGAGCCTGATGTAGCTGTAGGGTTTTACTTAGTACACACACACACACACACACACACACACACACACACACACACACACACACACACACACACACACACACACAGGCATGCATGCATGCACACACAGGCACACAAACACTCACAGTTTGACAGGCCGGTGTTTTATGGTCACCAGTTGGTTCAACTTCTTTTTCCTTTACGTGTGTGTGTGTGTGTGTGTGTGCGCGCCTATGAGGTCATTAGGAGCAATTAGCTGTGGCAATGCTAGTTAGAGGCCTGCTGATGGATTGGAAACATCCAGGCAAACACACTTCTTCAGATACATCTTCCTCTCTAGAACAATCCCTTGCTGTGCTCACGGCAAGTTTGTGTGTGTGTCTGTGAGTTTGGGTAAAAGTGTGCCTCGTTTTTTGCGTCTTTGTCTGGCTGTTGGTGTGTGTGTGTGTCTGTGCATGTGTGCACTTTTGTGTGGTTGTAAGTGGATTTGATTTCAAAGGTATGTCTTAGGCCCATTTGAATCATTAAGTGTGATTAGTGGAGAGGGAAGGAGGCCTCCTACCTTCTCTTTACCCACAGAGAAAATGTACTGTACTACCAGCTGTGCCTGAGCCAAAAAATGGACTCTCTCTCTCTCTCTCTCTCTCTCTCTCTCTCTCTCTCTCTCTCTCTCT
>CALSCE010009465.1:15917178-15932349 GCA_943593645.1 Bovichtus variegatus | reverse complement strand
TGTATGTATGTATGTATGTATGTATGTATGTATGTATGTATGTATGTTTTTATCCCCCTCGAATGATTTTGGTGCAATAGGCAGAGTCCAAGTCAATCATTGTTGTGAAATCTAAGTTTTGCTTCTTTGGTCTAAATTTGGAACCAGATTTCACAAAAACAATTTGCGTGAGTTGTGTGTTATGTGTTCTCGCATTATTCAAAAATGATCCTCAGAAAGAGCTTTCTGGAGATCTTGGAAGACCAGACCATCTATTTCTGTATAACATAGGAGGAGGTTGCAAAGTGACGGAGCTTGTAACCTAATGCACTCTTGTTTTTATTAGTCTTCTTCTTCTTCTTCTTCTTCCTCCGTTTCTTGTGTCAGACTCCACTTGCTTCCCTCTTTATTCCCTCCTGTGTGTTGTTTCACTGCCTGGTGTTTGTTTTAGGTAACAGTCACCGCTTCGCAGCACTTATCCCACACCACACACCACAAGTAATAGCTGTTTTAAGATGATATCTGGGTGCACTTAGGCCCGCGTGTTGCTGCACTTTCTGTGTGCATGTATGTTTTTCTGCTGTGGAAGTGTGTGTGTTTATGTGTCAACAGGCACAGAATTGCACTCTGAAATTAGTCTGTGGTTCATCTGAGCTTCGGAAAATAGCTTTCTTAAGCAGTTGAAAGATGTGGTGGAATGGTGAAGATTGCGTGTGTGTGTGTCTGCTAGCCCTCTATGTTAACCTGATCCTAAGCTTGTGTAAAACTGTGAACGCTGAGAAATCAGGCAAGCAATGAGGTCATCCTGCGCTTTGGGCCAAATTCTCCTATCAATTACACACACACACAAACATGTACACACACACACACACACACACGCACACACACACACACACACACACTGACACTGTTTTTTCCCCTGCGTCGTCTCTCTATCTCTCTCTTCCTCCACTAGCTGTTATTTTCATCCTGTTTTATATTTAAGGTTTATCATTAAATCATTATTTTTTTTTTTGTAAAAGAACAGATCTGTTGAATTTTTTATGATTTTTCCACTGGATTTTCTTTCCCCGTGAATTCTCACTTGGTGTGTTTTCTGCTCCATGAAGACGGTGTCATCGACAGCTTACAGTAAACAGGTTGTTTTTTTTTTGCAGTAAGGGAATTTCACAATATTTTTTCCGGTAATAGACGACTTGGTAGAAAATGCAGATGAGCTGCTAAATATTCACCAGAGTCCCTCAACGTAATACAGACATTATGTTTTTTATAGATCCATTTGTCCTGATTCTTGTATTATTGATTGTTCTTAACATCGTTTACAAATACAAACCAAAAACAACGAGCCCCATTTATCTTACGTCCAGAAATCCTTCGATGCTCCTGTCATTCTGCGAAGGTGTGTGGCATTTATTAAAGAGTGTGAGCGGTTGTATGTGTCAACAAGAACAACTTTGTTTGTTTACTCATAAAGAGAAGCGATGAGGGGAGGGGTGAGTGGAAAAAACGGAGAGTTTTATTGCATGTTAACCAGGCCCAAACAGATTTCTGCGCTTTGCAGCCCCGTAATGAAGGAGCAGTGCTGCTGCTCCTGCTGTGTGAGAGGAGGACGGCTAGTTATAGAAAAATGGTGATACAGCTCTCGATGAAGCATGGGCACAGGATTAAGGTGTGTGTGTGTGTGTGTTAGTGTGTTTATATCAGTGTGTGTTAGTGTGTTTATGTCAGTGTGTGTGTGTGTTTATATGAACATGTGTTTCCTCAGTATCTCATGGCTGCTTCATCTGGTCTTCATTTGGCTACAAATGTTTGGCTGCTTCTGTATCTTATGTCTGCCTCTCTGTGTGTGTGTGTGTGTGTGTGTGTGTGTGTGTGTGTGTGAGAAAGAGAGCTTTTTTTTATTCATGAGAAAACATGTCATTCTGATGAATAAGAGGTACAAACAGATGTGAATTATGCCGATTTATGTATTTTTGTCCATCTGTGTGTGTCTACAGCTACGATGCACTTCCTGCTTCTGATTTAACAAACATCCCGTCTGTTGTATGTGTCCATGTTAAGTCAGGAGAGCTTGAATATTCTTGGGACACTATCGATATACATATGCATGGTTACTACAGTACGATCAGCCTTTTAACAAGCCTCGTTACAAAATAACCGTTTTTTTCGGGGGGGAACCAGAAACAAGCTGTAAACAGAACAACCCTTCGATGCTGATACGAAAGAAGCGAATACGTTAGCAAACAGTTTACACTGACAGCTGGTTCAGAGCTGTATTAGTAGTCATTTGGAGACGTGTTTGTGTCCACCTAACGAATGCACTGTAGGTCCAATATTCATTTTCGTTCTGTTTTTTGGTCTCCACCAACTCTAGAGGGACGTATGGCTCTTTAGCTACTAAATGCTTCACCTTTGTCACGAGCTAGTTAATTGAAAACAGTGGGTTCATCAGAGCTTTTTCTCTGACAACAGCTAGGTGATACTTGATTTGCGGGGTCGTCACCACAAGCGGAAAAGATCCATCGTTAATATAAGAATTTTCAGTACAGCTGCTGTAATTAGTAGCCGAGTCTAGAAACAACACCTATACACTTATTAGAGATGAGCTTTGTTTCTTACCTGTTCATGGGAAGTTCACTTCTTCTAATAACCCTCATTACCCTGGTTACACATCTCTGTGCGCTAGGATATGAATGTAGATTAGTGATACTGATTTTTTATTTTTTTTTGCTTACAAACCGGCTGTTGGGATTTACAGGCTCAGCAAAAAAGTTTAGTCCTATTTACTTTAGTTCCACGTCAGCTACGACAGGTCGCCTGGCGGTGTGGCGCTCGCTGTTTCTCCACCCGTAAGCGTTGAAGAATGGATATTTGAATCATGTTGCAATCGGGGGATTTAAATTGTACCATACAATTAAAATGTGTGTGTGTCTGTGAATATTTTATGGAGTGTGTCAGAAGTTTGAGTGTGGGTAGAAATTGCTCATTTCACCCCCCCACACACACACACACACACACACACACACACACACACACACTCGCAGAACAGAGGACTGGTTCTCAGGCTCTGTAGTAATTTGGGGTCAGAGTTTGGGCCCCTCGTCAATCAGCAGGTCATTAGAACTCTTTAATGACCCCCTCCTCCTCCTCTTCTCCTTCATTTTCTCCTCTCCTTTCCTCCACCTCCCCCCTCCATCTTGTCGTCTTCACTGCTTGATACACTCCGAACTCTCTCGCCTTCCGCCCTTTCCTCATACTCTCCAGTCTCCCATTTGATTCACCTCTTATTTTATTCTACGTCTTCGCTGTAAGAGTTAATCGACATATCTTTTATCCCACATTACCCTTGGCTCTCCTTTCCGCCCTACTTATTTTTTCTCCTCCCCCTGTTTCCATATCTCCTCCAGGGGAAGTGAAATGGCTCGGGGTGTAGGCCTGCACTTTTTCACATGTCCAGACGTTCAATTCTCTGCATTCCCTCCGATAACAAAAAAAAACCCTAGAGTCTTTTTTTTTATTTTTTCTATCCCTGTCAGCTTCTCTGCTTTTCTTTCGTCCTTCTGACTTCCTCTCTCTCTTCTTTTCTTCCTCTCTCTTTCCCTTCTCCTTTTTCAAATCCTCCCTCCTTTCTTTCCCTCACAGCCTCATCCCTCTTTCTCGTCCGCTTTGCCTCACTCTGTCATTCCTCTTTGACAATGAATGATTTGTCAGCAGATCAGATCCATCCATTATGTGTGTGTCAAACTGAGAGGTCTTTATCATTTGTCAAATGACATCACACACCAAGTGACTTCCAAAACCTCTACACCCAAACATACTAAACTTAGCCTCAATTTGTAATCGGATTTTGTCCTTTGTGATTTATTGTTTTAATTGATCTGGTTTTAGATTATTTTTAAAAATGTACCTGATTATGAATGAATGGGCTGCTGTCGATTTCAAAATGTCTCTTTTCCAATTTTAGAATTCATCCAGACTCTTTTTGTTGTGCCTGCTAATATCCCAGGGAATTACGTTAATATTGAACAACTCTGCATCTCACAAATGAGGTCCAATGCCAATGCTCAGACAGTGCACGAAGTAATGTGCCCTTTATAGGATGATGGATGGACAGGCAGTACCTCCAACTTAACCTTTTTCCATTACCATAATCTTGCCATATCCTTGACTACACTGTAGTTGCCACTCCTCGATGTATACAAAGTTGCCGTGAACATATAATCCGGCGTTTTTGCAGAATCGCCCAAAATCAACATTCTTGTC
This sequence comes from Bovichtus variegatus, assembly GCA_943593645.1. NCBI lineage: Eukaryota > Metazoa > Chordata > Actinopteri > Perciformes > Bovichtidae > Bovichtus > Bovichtus variegatus. Next base: position 15,928,107 of record CALSCE010009465.1, on the reverse strand, counting down.
TGGCGATAGGGTTGGCTGGTAAGGTATAACATTGATCTTCTAGACGTGATGTGCAACAAATGGGGTATTTTTGCCCTGGTATGTTCCTCCCAGGCAGTACTAGTAGGATTTAAGCCATAGCTGAAGAAGGCAGAATCTGCATGGAGGCCAAGAGAAATACCTGTCTCGGAATCGCATTTCAGAGCACATTTAGCACAAAATGGACTTCAGTAAACCGCAACAGTTTGAGCTCTTTGAGCTCCAAGCATTTCGTCTGACGAGTAAGCTGGTCTGAACATTGCAGTGAACATGCATGATGATAGATGCTGATTAAAAGAGGTAATTCTCAATAATATTGTCAATGTTACCGACTGTGTATCCATTGTTTAAAAGATTTATTATGTTATATATCAGTTTGCACTGAGGGCTGTACAACTGGATTATATATTAATGTTTTCTTCTTGTTATAGTGTTGCTGCAGCCTTCCAATTAACCCCATAACTTCTTCAACAAGTATAGAGATGGAGTACAATAAAAAGCCTAGTGTTAGTGTGTGTCCATGTGTGTGCTGAATAAGCACTGTTTGTATTCTAGCCCCCCTCCCGTCTCCACGACATGTGGAAGTAATATCAGCCCAAATGTGTTCCTCATTAAAGCAGCGGCAGCAGCGCGTATGAACATGGTCAGGATACACAGACAAATTAGCCCATTTCCCCCAACACGCACATGCACACATAAACGCATACACTCTCATGCGCGCATATACGCATTTACGTATGGACACCAAAACACATGTTGGCGCATTCACGTTTTTATGAGCATGTGCCTGCCTAATACAAACACTACAAAAAAGCTAAATAATCACCATTTTACCTGCGTGTCACATAGTGTTACGTGTTTCCTTATAGCAGACAAAATGAATAAAGCTAGGCTACAGAAATGTGTGACTGAATGTAGGAATGCGCTGAATATTATGTTGATGTTTGTGTGCGCACGTGTGTCGGTGTTTGCGAGCATGTGTGTATGAGCATGTGGTCATGCAGAGCCAGGCACAGAGGACTTGATGTAGGAAAGATTAGGAGAATCACACGGCTTCAGCTCTGCTTATTTCCCTGGTGTGTGTATGTGTGCATAAATGTGTGTGTGTTTAAACGGAAGGGTTCGGCTTCCGGCGTCCTGATTGGACAAAGTCTCAGGAAAACCCCCTCTAGTCTCATTCACTGTTGTCACACTTCTTCATAAACCAGCTAATAAACATCACATGATTTGTACTTTTGCCAAGAAAAAATATGTGTATGTGAGTTTCATTTTTATAAATGAGTGAGTGAGTGAGTGAGTGAGAGGGAGGGAGGGAGGGAAGGAGGGAGGGAGAGAAGTCAGTATCAAGATTTATAACTTTTATTAACTGTTTATAAAGGCTGGAATCTGAGTGACACTTGTTAAACATTGGCGGTATGGCAACGTTTTATGGTTCTCGCATAAAATGTAGATATTTTTGGCAGCTTTATCATGGCAGTGGTGCACATACCATATATGTGCTTTCATAGCATTAAACCTGGCACCAGCTCAAACACCCACCCACACACACCCACACACACACACACACACACTCACTCACTCAATGTCGATCCTGGTTCAGACCCACTCAGTGTGAGGAATGTTTGTTTGGACATTTTGTGAATAATAGTTATAGACGTAAGTGTGTTAGTGTGTTTATGTCAGGGTGTGTGTGTGTGTCTGTGTGTATGTGTGTGAGTGTGTGTGTGTGTGTTTTTGTGAGTACAAATTGTGATCGAGGTGAGATTTACTCTTGGCCAGAGCTGCTAAAACGAAGACAGACAAAACACATTGATGACGGACTAAATGTCCATTTAAGGTCTTGTGTCTCCTCCCCAAAAACGAAAACGGTGCTGGACAATATACGCTTTTGATCTCCGTTTAAATATAGTGATAACAGGTCACATTTGCAGACAGTCTCTTCTGGAAGTCTTTCATGGTGTTGATCTATTCACGTGAGAAATGACAGAAATACTTGTTAAGAGTGTAGAAAGATAGGTAGAGAGAGGAGTTCAAGTCCTGGCTCTTTTCTCACCTTTAAACAGCTGTCCAGTCACACACAGAACGCACAGAAAGGAGCGAGAGGAGGGGGTTTCTGAAGCCATTCTGCAATCTGACAAGAATTTCTGAGGGAGTATACTGACCCCTTCTAAACCGAGTCCACAAACTACACAACGACATGAATAACTGGTGGAGTAAAAGTCTGCACACACATATGGCAATGTCAAACTTCAACTTTGAAATTGGAGAATGTCTTTTTTTTAATTAAATATAAATAGAGACAAAGAAAAAAAACCACCGAAAATAATCCATCAAAGAAAATGACAATGTAAAGATCAACTTTCAAATATGGAACAAATGCAAATGGGAACAGAAACTCACTGAATTAAGCAACAAGTTCTGATAATAATGTTGTTGTTGCTCAGTGAAGCTTAAAAAACTAACAGGTCGAACCTGCTTCAGACAGACCGTGAGACTGAGATGCAAGAAGAAAAAAAAAGATAGAATTAGAGAAGGATTGGTACCAAAAGAGAGAAACTGAGTGTTAAACCCAAATATCGTCGGAGAGAAAAAGTTCCGACTGGTTCATTATTACTGGTGACGAGAAGGGTTTGGGCTATAAAATATATATATATATATATATATATATAAAATTAATCCTGTTGTTTGATGCACTCATTTGTTTCATTCCATCTTCTTTCAATTCTTCCATCTATCCTTACCCGGACCAGCATGAAGACACAATCTATTCTAAGACCAACTAGCATCAAGGGACTACAACTTCATTTTCTTGCGCAATCCTGTGTGGTACAATGACAATAAATTCCCCTTGAACTTTGACCTACTTTCATACCGCAACAACCTTTTATTCCGCCGATTTTTCACCTAAAGGTCAGTTTACTTGTCATGGTTAGTACTATTCAGCCTGTGAAAACAGTATAATGTCCTCTGGGGCTCTGAAGGGAGCTTTGTCCAGTCTGAAAAAAATAACCCAACTGATGTCATCAGGGTTATCTTGGCTTGGGGTTGGAGGCTATTCACTTATAACAGAGAGCCTGTGATTCAAACTGGGGGTGTGTAGTTTGTGTAGTTTTACACAACATGGAGTGTCCAACAAAAATATGCTACTAGTTGCATTATGGGGAATGAAGGGTCTTGTTGGTCCATACATGCAAATATAAGTCAGGATATCTCTGCCCCCCCCTCCTGTATGTTTCTTTCCCCCCTTGAAATACCATCCTCTACAGTTGTGTTCAACAATGTCTACAAAGTCGACCGTTACACTGGAAAAAAAAATCCCAACTCATTTTTCAGTTTGCAAATGTAGAACCAACTACAGTATTTGAAGATAATAGAAAAAGCATATGTTAGTATTTATCTAATTTGGATTGGGTTGTAACAATGGGATATGTGAAAGGGCTTTGGGGAAAGAGAGCAATATATGGCTCCTCTGAGAGTATTTTGTCCCATATAGACAAACCTACACACAGTTAGTGGGGGGGTAATGGTGAGAGCAGGAGCTCTGGGGTCTACGTTCAGTCTGCCTGGTTTCCTACATTTAATCACATTTGGGAAACAGGCTGAAATCCCTCTTTCCTTCCTCTATATCTCTTACTCCGTGTGTATCTTTTGCTTTTCTGCCCCCTTTCCGCCCTCATTTCCCTCTGTTTTGGGTGATATACTGTATTCAATATCTGGAAAAGCTGGTTAAAATCTGAATGGCTGAATTCCTCTGCTCTCTAGGCCTTATTTTACCCCTTGCTCTCTGTTTTCCAACCCTTTCCACCACTGTCTTTCCTCACCTTTACCACTAGCTATTATTGCTATTATGTTTTTCTTTCCTTTCGAATCATTTTCTGCTTCATCTGCCTAATCTTATTTTTTTACTCCCCCCCCCCTCCCTCTCTCCCTCTCTCTCTCTACAATCTGGTTTCTGTCACCTGGTTTGTGTGGTAGTGTGTGTGTAATGCACAACCATGTAAAGGACCACCTCGCCTCCCCGTTGGACAGTCTGTTGTAATAAATACAACGCTAAATGCATAGCAGTGATACCTTACCCTGCGTTCTCCTATAGAGTCAGTATAGAGGGAGGGGGTGGGGTGGTGTTTTTATGTTTTTATGTGTGTGTGTGTGTGAGTGTGTGAACAGAAACCAGAAGCTGATATGAATTGTAAACTTTAGGGTCACTGTTTAAGAAGACAGACAAGTTGACTGGCAAAACAAATAAGGACTGGGTATGACAGGGCTCAATAATTGTGAGTGTGTACACGGGAAAGAGAGCAGGGGTGACAGGTTTTACAGCCGCGTCTGGCTAACTGAGTTAATGATCAAACAGAGGCTGGAGTCTCACTCACTCGCGGTCTCCCTCTCTATCTAACGAGACAGGGGCACTCAGCCTAGACTAATGCCGCCTTTCTCCCTCCTCTTTTGTCTTCCCTTCTTCTTTTTATGAGTCTGTTAGCAGCTTAATTAGTGGCTAAAGAGAAAGAGAGTTTGAGGGAGGGAGGACAAGAAAGAGAGTAGGAGAGAGAGGGATCACTGTGATCATTAACAGACACACTAGAGTTATTAAACTTGTCGCTGCGCCACCCTTTCCTCTCCTGTCCCCCTCCTTTAGGCCATCCTTTCTGCCATGTTCTTCCTGTGACAGTCGCTGTGTACACGCGAGGAATCAGGTTATTGGGAGATTCAAGTTAAGGCAGGAAATCAGATGCTTTGCAACATCCTGGTTTCTGTAAAAACCCACTTGGACATGCAGCTGCTCCGCAATCTGACCTCTACCATTATATATATGTTTAAAACAAAACTGACATAAGTTTATAAAGTGATATACTGAGACACTGCAGGATTTATTTTTTCCCGGTCAGCTGTGGTTTAGACTTCGGTCAGACGTGTTGTGTTTAAAGAATTACAGCTATAAGTAATGATCGTATTTTTCATCCTGACCAATTGCTTTTACAGAGAGACTTCCCCTGTTTAAAGACTTGTCTTCGTCATGCACTCTTGTGTAAAACTTGTTTGACATCTCTATAAGCCGTGTATAGGCAAAGCATGTTTTTCCATCAGAAATGTACGTGTCAACTGGAATAAGACCTAGATTATTGTTTGGTATTGTGAAACCTATGTACTTAAGTGCACTGTTTGTCCACTCTTGAGCTTCTTCTTCTTATTATTATTATTATTATTATTCTGGAGAATATATTTGTTCAGTCAACATGCAGAAATCTACAGTATGTTATGTCACAAAGACGCGCAGATACATAACATCCTAAATGACACCGGCGGCCTGTTCTCACATACCTATGCATGCCCTCTCTAATCAACGCAGAATTTAATTATTCATAACTCAAGGCATTTAAGAATTATTTAAAACATTAATGAACTACATGCTTACATTCAGTTTCTAGAAGTTAATTTGTCCTTTTGTTATGGGAGTGACTGAGTCATATGACAGCTCGACAGGATTATAATTGGGCAACCGTTGCTCCACAGGTTGCCATCTGAGTCAGGCTGATTATGGCTGAGGAGCGTTGGGGCACTTGACTGTATTCTGGCACCGGAGGAGGAAATGTGAGCCAGCTTTGGCTCGTATATGCCTGCCAGATATGGGGAAGGTTTGGGGATGTGGAATTTGGGAAATCTGGTTTGAGAATTGCCTCAGGTTAGCAGGACTCATTCTTGTTTTGGGTGCAGTCTTGGCATTTCAAGTCAGATCAGTATAAACGGTGTGGGACTCCATGCCAATTTTTGGCCTGTCATTTATCGCGAGCGAACCTGTGAAGGGATAGCTGTGGCATTGAAACAAAAATAAACTGCTGTCACTCCGCTTTTCACATCAGGTGGGTTTTCTTAAAAGAACAGGCACAAGAGGGGCTGTGTGTCAGCTGCAGGTGGATCCACGTCGGTGTTGAGTACTGGATTTACTTAATGAGCCTAACAAAGAACGTCATCTGGATCTATGGTCCGAGTTGAAGAACCTGGACGACAAGCCAGTACATAAAAGTAATTTAAGAGTAATTTTTTTGGGGGAAACTACGCTCTCATGATCCAGTCTGTTCCATTCACTCCTTCTCCATCCTTCATCCTCTCATCTCTTTCTCCCCCTACTTTTCCGCTCTGCAGGATACCAATTGGCCAGACCACCTGTTGCTGTTGGCGACAGGGCCCTGACAGGAGAATGTGATTGGACGGCAAGGTCGTTAACCTCCGCATACAGAAAGTGGTGAACCCTGGCAGGAGGGGTGATGAGGACACACACCGCCTTAATGAACACAGACACACACATACATACACCCCCACTGACACTCACAAATCCCCCCACAAACCAAAATTATACACACCCCACGGACACACAGACAAACACACACATTTAAAGGCACTCTCCCCCTCCCCTCCTCCTCTGAAGGAACGTTTAGTAAAACAGCGATCGGCTCTATTGAGGACCAGTCTCTTTTCTCCTCTTCTCTTTGTCCGCAGCTGATTGGCAATTTGTCTGGAGATGAATTAGTTAGGTGGTTTCACAGGAGAGGCTGAATGGAATAAAGACCTAAAAGCCAAAGAATTAGAGAGCTAGTTAAGAGAGAGGGAGAAGGAAAGAAAGAAGAGGGGGGAGTTAAAGAAAGGGAGAGGCACAGAGTGAACGAGAGAGTGAATAAGAGTGTGGAGTGAAATGGTGGATATGGCAGTCTAAAGGTTCAGAGCATGGACGGAGTGCTTCAGGCAATTAAAACGGCTCGCTGCTCCTCTGGTCCTATTGTCATGGGTGGAGGGCTCCTGCATACCTCAAAGCTCTAACGATGTTTTCTGTGGCTCCATAGGGCTCACTTTCACTGTGGCTGAAAGCAAGTGTTTTAATCTGAGAGCTCTGCAGCAAACTGTGTGGGGACCTCTTGAAGTTGTAACATTTCGGAGCTAAAATGATCTGATGAATTTAAAAGACGGCACAAATGGAAAGTATCGGCTGAGAACGTTAGAACTGAAGTCTGGGTTAGTCTTAAAGTTAACCGATGTCAACAACATCACCTGCAACAACTGATCACGTAATAAAACCCAGAAATACGTCATGTAGTATCTAGTGATCTGTGCATATTTAAGACATTGTTCGAGCAATCCGCAGATATTTCCTGGTCCAGATATATAGCCTGCTTGGTAACTGGGTGACATCTTTGAACAATTTACACACAGTGCTCAAGCGGCAATTTACAAGCGCAAAGTCAACACCGATTTGCCTCTGATGGGGTTTTTGTCGGGGAGCTTAAAAAAACTTCTGGCCTGTGGAAAAATCTGTGCTAAAGTCGTGTAGTTTCAACTAAGCATTTGGCTAGGTTGATGGGACAGTACAAAAGACAACACCGTTGTAAAGGATGTCTTATCATTTTCGCCAAACCAGTCTTCTCTTGTGGAGCAGTTTATAATGTACGAATGCTTCCTCTGTTTGGACTCTCTGTCGAGACAAGTCAACAGTACAAATGCGAGTCACCTCAAAGTTTAACTCGAACTCCAAAACATATGCACAACTTTACAGCACTTCGACCTAGTTAGTGGAGCCACTGACCCAACTCAAGTGTACTGATCCAATTCCAATATAGCCTGGTACATATCTACTGTTAGATATGATGTGCTAGATTTGCAATCTTCATTCATATTCATATTCAATCTTTTCCAGGTCAGTCCTACATCAAATGTTCTAAGAGTTGCTTGTAGGTATAGGCTATACAAGCATGAGAGTTTACTGTCACAATATGCTGCCTACACACACACACACACACACGCACACACTCACAGACAGACACACAGACACACCCACACACTTCCGTTGGGATGTCCCCTATTCTGTTATTTTGGCACGGTTGACAATATAAACCTTCCTGACAGACAATGGCACATCCTGAAAGGCTGTGTATGATATCCTCTGTCTCTGTTTCACTCCCATTCCCTCTCACACACAGACATAACATGCACGCACACACTTACAGTACATTTCCTCTGGGATGCCATCTTTCCCCTTGTTTTGTGACAATTGACTCTACAAACCCTCCAAGGAGAAAATCGCTTAAAGGCTGGACATTATTGTCATGACAGACAAAAAACACACTGTTGCACGCATAGGCAGATAATATAACAGCGTACAAGCAGCAGTCTGTGTGCAATGGGTGAATATAATAACGGAAAATGCAAATCATATGCAGTCATTTTAGATTTTTTTTTTTCTGGCTTGTTGCATCACAGCCAAACACACCAAAAAACAGTCAATCATCGTCCTACTCAACATGTGTAACCCTTACTCGTGGATGTTCGTGTGTGTAATGTTTTGATAAGTTTAGGTGTATGTCACACTGTCTGTGCCGGGTCTGTTAAGTGTTAAGTGTTGAAACTCTAAATACGTGTTTCTCCATGGTAGGAATTTGAATTATTTTTTTCTCTTCTCCATTGCTCTGTGTTTCTGAGTCTACATATGAGTGGTAGTAATTGCACAGGTACATTTTTCAGATGTCTGCCAGTGGACCACCTCATTGGGGCTGTCAGCACATACAAGGCCTGAAAACGTACAGCGAGCGAGGCGGACGAGAAGCGGAGAAGGGAGAGTGAAATCAGATGGGTATAGTGTGAGGGCAGGTAGTATGAAGGGACCAAGGTCCTAAAAAGATAGAGAAAAATGTAGAGGAGAGAGAGAGAGAGAGAGAGAAGGAAGAAAAGAAAGAAGAGAGACAAAGAGGCAGGGGAGTTTAATGGAAAAGCACTTCTGTCATCAAGGCTAAAGCCCGAGAAATATCATACACATCCCTCATTGTCTATGGATTAAGCACAGACACACATAGCCCACACACATGCACAGATGCACATACTTGAACATAGTGCACACACGTGTCTACACTCTAATTCGCACACACACAAATGCGCTCAGCAAACAGTGCACACTGTAACACACATGGAACATTTTCTCATGGTCAAATTACGATGGTATGTCCCCATTTTAGCCAACCTCTGCCCCCTCTGCCTCCGAGGCATGTTTCCCAAAAAAACAACAATTCCCAGGTCAACTCGGTCCACAGAATCTTGTTACTCCTATAATCTTAAACAACCAGAATAAGGGACTCGCGACTATTTAATTGGTTAGTTAGTGCCATGTGTGAGATGTTACGATCTCAACTCAGCCTCGAGATTCAAAGTTCAAAGTAATGATTCATTTGTAACCCAATACACTGAACTGAAGTATGCATATGCAGTCAGTCAAAACACAGTCAAGCAGACAAATAGTTGGGCAAGCTCCCAGAATCCCACAGAACCAGACCGAGCAGACAGACTTCAGCTACATTAAAAGGTTGTCGCTTGTGCAATGTGTGTGATTCTTTTCCTTCAGTCTGTGTTTTTGCATCTCTGGAGAGAAGGGCTGGATCTTCTACTCCCCAACACGGGCCTCTTCGTTCTCCAAATATTATGACCCAGGATGTCACCATAGTAAGCCCCATTCGCACAAGACATGGACGTTTTATGGTTGTAGGGTCATTTATTAGGATATTTCCTTTTTTTTTTTTTTTTTTTTTACAGAGCAATCCCTTTACATGTGAGTCCAACCCCGATCTTAAGCTGGGTTGTCGGTGCAGGTTGCTGGTGAACATAGACCAAGAGCTTTAAAGGAATAGTTTGACATTTTGGGAAATGTGCTTATTTGTTTTCATGCCAAGAGTTAGATGCGAAAAATGAGTATGACTTTCACGTCACTCACACTCTCATGCTGAAACCAGTAACTTCCTGAACTCCACTGGTTTTTAGATTGTATCTTTAAATAATGGTGGGTTGAAAGTTCTCTGGGGCTCGCAGTTGTACACAGCAGACCTTGTGGGTGGCTTCATTCTTTTCGTGTGTCTGCTGACCAAATAGTATGGTTACTGTTGAGGTAGCTGGGTGCAGTGCTCGGTGAAGTCAAATAAGCTTGTGTTGGAGATTGAGATTTTATCCTTCCTATCCTTGGGCATCTGCAGCGGTGACCTATTTCTTTGCGACTGATTAGAATATTGTGTTGGCGTCTTCCTAGGGTTGGCTGTTTGTTTGACTAAATTTGGATATTTCACAATCTTGGATGGGTTGTGGACTGACTTAATTTCCCAAGACAGGCTCCAAAACATTGTCAGTCCCAAATTTGAGGAATGTAGTTCATACCATGGAAATTAGGATAATGTACATGTACTGGTGTCACTGACAACATGCTGACAAGGGATTGGCTGAAATGTTTTGCGCTGTAATTTAGCAACAATGTAAAGCAAGGCAAAGTGTTGTAGGACAAAGGGAAAGAAAAGACCAGAAGGGCTGTGAGCGTTTTCTCTCTCTTCTCCTGTTTGGCCTGTGTGTGTTTCTGTGTCACTGTGTCTTTGCTGTATGGAGAGCAGTCAGATCAGATAATCTCTTTCACTGGCTCCTCTCCTGTTTCTCACATTATCATCCATTATCCCTCCATCTCTCCTCTCCTCCTTTCAGACCCTTTGTCATCTCTGGCCGACTCCCCCCTTCTGTCTGCCCATCTGACTCCCTGCCTAAGAAAAACTCTCCCATTCTGCTGCACAATAATGTCTCCCATGTGCACTCATTCTCGGCTTCCTTTTATATGCACAGCTATTTACTACCTTGCTTTGTTTCTGTCTCTCACTTATGCTGAAACAGACACTCACACACACACACACACACGCACACACACAATCACATATACACATACACACACATGAACTTCTTCCCTCTTGCTTCTCTGTAGGAAACAATGCACAGGAATTGGGAATTGGGTGTGCAGGGTGTGGAGGGAGGTAAAGTAGCTTTTCAGAGATGTCGGGGACATCCTGCTGAAACACACACTCACACACACACACACACACACACACACACACACACACACACACACAC
>CALSCE010009465.1:15882476-15917168 GCA_943593645.1 Bovichtus variegatus | reverse complement strand
ACACACACACACACACACACACACACACACACACACACACACACACAAAGAGGATGTTGGCTGGACAATGGATAGGTCTCAGGAGTTTTAGTGTGGAAAGGGGCCCTTCCATACCTTGCTTTCCACTCCCTACACAATATTCCCCGCTCGGTTGTTAAAGCGTTTCTTTCCAGCCTGCTATACAGTATATCTTGTTTTTATAACACATGTCGTATTTCAATAACACACATTTCACTAGCTGACATATTTAAATGACTGTAACACGCTTTAAGGTCTCTCTGAGCTCGGTTAAGGCAACGCAACAGCAGACTTCTGGTACACGCTTGTATGTGCGGGTGTGTGTTTGAATACAGGGCAGGTGTATGAGTGTGTGAATGGATCTTTGTGTGCTCTGTGTTGGGAAGCAAAGCAGAGACAGAGTCAGAAGTGCAACCACGGGGTGAAGAGTTCAGAGAGAGAACAAGAAAAAAAAAAACAGAGAGGAAGAGAAAAGAGAAACAGAAAAAAAAGTGCTTCTAAATATGTAATATAAACTGTACTTTTGTAACTGTGCTATACATTGTCCATCCATGTCCGACTCTTCAGCCAGGTCTTTGATCACTTCTAGAAACTGGAAAGTCAAAGTGTCCAGCGAAGAGAGAGATGGCATTATTACAAGGGAAAGAGTTGCTATCAGTGAGGCTCATATCTGAAGAACTCTAACAATTAGTTGATTAATTAAACAAAAGTAAATCAATCTGATTAATTGTTTGATTATCTCGCAAAAAAGCCAAACATTTACAGGTTACAGTTTCAATTGTGAGGATTTGCTGCTTTTCTTTGTCATTATAATGATCTAAATATATTTAAGTTTGGACTGTTGGTCAGGCTAAAACAAGCAATGTGTCATTTTGCCTCAAATGCAATGGACATTTTTCACTTTTCTTTTACATTTCATAGACTAAACAATACATTGTTAATCATGTAAATGATCAGCCGATTGTTTCAAATAATTGTTAGTTGCATCCCTAATTTGAACGGCAACAATTAACCCAGAAGAGAATTCATTACTCAGGAGTTGATAAATACAGACAAATGACGCTGTCGCAGATGTTTTTCTCAAACCCATTCGGAAGTTAAACGGCAAACAAGGTGATGGCAAAAGCTGAGTGAAGGCAACGATCAACAATAAAGAATTAATTCATTTTCACACATGGGTTACCTGGCTGGTGGGTTTAGATGTAACTGTTTGTTGGTTAGCTTTAGAAAGAAATCTTTTTCTCATGCCCCCCCTCCACCCTGCAGTCACAATGCTCCACAAGCTGCCCCCCCCCCCCCCCACCCCCTCCCCCATGGTACACAGTTAGGCCCTGTGTTCACTCGAGGCCCCTAGATAAGAGTGGAAACTCGCGTTGAGAGTCATACCAGCACATAATTACCAAAACACATGATTATGAGGTTTTGTTGCCTTTATTCAAAAAAACGTCGTGTGGAGGGGGAGCGACACGGAGATGAATGGAGCCGGGGAGCGAGAGATGAGGAGAATGCAGAGAGAAAAGGAGGGGAGGAGCGATGGAGAGGGAAGGAGCAGTGCCAGGTGCTATTGTCCTGTCTGTCAGTTGCTGGAGGGGAAGAACAAAGAAAACTGGTGGGCTTCGGCGTATCACATGTCTGTCTCACTCTCTCTGACTCTTTGCTCTGTTATTCTCTCACACACTCGGTACATTCACTCTGGGAGATGTTTGACTCCTTTGCATTTGTCCTGTCTCCCAACCCCCCCCACTCAATCTTTGTAATTCTGGATCTTTTATCCTAATCATCCCCCCTCCCTTGTTTACCCCCTTCCACATCCAGATCCAAACTTACTCAGAAGCAGGTGGGATTGGAGCAGGTGGGAGGCGGCCCTATAGGTGCAGGAAGAAAAGAATGGCAGCAGGAGGAGGAGGAGGAGGAGGAGACCATCGACTACCCCCAGGTAAGGAGGTCACTGCAAGGCCAGAACACCCCACACCTGTCCCTTGCCACCGGAGAGGGGGGTGGATAGAGTGGAATGGGGGGAGCGACACACCTGTCCCCTGGGGAACTCGACCATTGGAGGAACGAGGGACGGGCTGAAAGGAGAAGGGGGGAGGGAGACTGTAGAGAAACACACTTGACCCCTGACCTTTTATGTGGAGTCAGGTGGGAAAGGGTATGTGTGTCTAGGGAGAAGAGAAATCTTTCATGTGAACATGTTGTGAAATGCTCCTGAGGGGGAAGCATCGTCTGTGCTGTTCCACTGACCATCCAGCTGCTGCCCCACCATCCAACTGCAAGGTGGCCTCTGTCGTCTGCAGGCCACCCAGCTGCACAACGTGGAAAGCTTTGCACGATGACATGTTTAGCCAAATGAGTCCATTGTTATGGTAACAAATCAGAGCTCGGAGAGTCATACGTCGGACTACTGCTAATTTCCATGACATATCTATAAAACACTCTCTGTCAGCTTTCGCAAGTGTACCGGATAAATGGCCCGTGGACGGGGCTCTACAAACGCCAACTCTTACAAGGGTTAGAGGTCATCTCTGGACTTTCTCCTCCTTTTCCTTCTCACCTCTCCGGTCCCCCTTTTTTTTCTTTCTTTCTTTCTATACCTCCTTCTCCTCGTCTCTCTTTTCCTCCTTTTCCTTCTTTATCTCCTTCTCCTCAAGTCACTTTTGTTCCCCTCTCTTCTAATTCTGTGCTAAAGTCTGTAAAAATCTTTGTGGGAGAATTTTCCCCTGTAAAGTTAAGGGAACATTTGTTGCTTCCAGAAACGGTCCAATAAAAACAGACCTCAGCCTCGCTTTCTGTCGTCTCTTGCTTTTGCCCTCTCGCTCACTTTTTACCCCTATGCTCCTCTATTGCTCTTTCAGCTTGTCATCGCTTTTAACAAGGCTGACCGTTTTGCCTCTAATTCCGAAATGCTGAGATCCAGTGTCGCACAGATATGCAGACTTTGTTAGATGATGAGCAGCCAATTTCACAGAAGTGCACGCTGTGTCCGTCATACAATGTCTGAGACTATATTGAGGCCTTGTGTCAAAAGTCAACTTCTCTGAGGAACATTTTCTATACGTGTTTACATATTCAAATACTAATAAGGAGGTAATGTTTTCAAAGTTATGTCACTTCATTGTTGAACAGGTGTACTTTAATCACTTTTAGATTCCTGTGTGTGTGCTGGGGAACCTCCCTTCCTTGTGAAAACCTATATTTTAAGCTTTACATTAGAAAAATAGCAAAATAGGAAATGTATTGAGCATCTAATCCTTTGTATTGCTGCTTCATGTTTCACTTGCCTTCATATGTTCTGAATTTACATATTTGATGGGAGAGATTACTGGCCAAGGAACACACGTTTAACATTAACCACTTGGTTAACACTGCCACAATTGTATTTATGTTGATAAAAGATATGACAAAGATAAAGTAAAAAAAAAAAAAAAAAAAAATGGAATTCATTTTTTTGTACCTCGTCAACTGCAATCTGCCCTCCTTCACTGTGAACCTAAAATGTGTGAGACATGGATAACACAAATGTAACATCTCTATGGAAACACAGCCTGGTTTCATGTGAGCTGTTGGATTACTACTTTCCTATCTGGTCTTTCTTTGAGGATCAGAGGAGGTCTTTGTCATGTTAATCCAGTGATTCCTGGCACTCTATTAGCAGGCCTGTATCAGACCGTACACACAGGGACACCTACCTCCGAGTTGATTAGTCGGGCCTTTTGTTCAGCTGGCATTACACGTGTTTGATGAGAAAAGCTTCCGCATTGTCGAGAGACTTTTGTGTGTGTCCTGTATGACGGACACAGAGCCCTCTTGTGGTACGTCTATCTCTGCCATTCTCTCCTCACTTTCTCCATCTCCTTTCGCACCAATTGGCACTGATTTATTTTCTGTCAGGTCGTGTGTAAAGGGCTCGTCCCCTGATTTGCTAGTCATTTCTTCCTCTGAAAACTTCTGGTAATTCCCCAGAGACTTCCTCAACGACACTGCAAGAGCAAAAAGTCGTAAAACTTTCAAGCCGCACGCAATAAATGACCTAATCCATATGTTATTTTTCATGAGTGAGATAAAAGGAAGGCGGATCTACTTACGGATACATTCAAACCATTTAAAGCTCCATGTGTGAAGGATATGAATATGTCTTTTTTAAGGGAATTTAAGGGAAATTTCAAGTGTCAACCCTGTGCACTCTTAAAAGAGCGTCCTGTATAGGATTTAGTGGCATCTAGTAGTGAGGTTTCTGTTAGCAATAAACAGAATTCCCCTCTGCTCACACTTCCCTTTTCAAGCCTGTTGGAGAACTACGGAGGCCTTCGGGCTAACGAAAAAGACGCTCTGTTGAGCCTGAGTTCGATTTGTCTGTTCTGAGTGACATGTTGGACTCCGTGGAAGAGGACCCACTCCCTGTGTAGATATGAAGGGCTCATTCTAAGCGAACGGAAATGTTTCATGTGACTAAACACTACTGAGAATATGGTAATATATTCCATTTCTGCAAATAGATAAAAAAAATAAAGAATGGGGAAAAAAACATGTCTGTGATCTTCAACACATTGGCAATCATCGAGAGTCAAAATCAGTTTTCTGCTACATTTAAGAATATTTACGGCCCGATATCTATATCTTTTTTATAACATATTCACCTACTTCTTGCTAAATGTGTTGGTTTTTTTTTGCAAAATATACAATTGTGAAGAATAGTTCAACCTAGCTGCCCCAGTAGATATAGTTTTCTACATAATGCAACACAAGAGGATGGTTATCCTACGCTGTCTACACAACTTTTTGATGGGCAGATAACGTGGCTACCTCAGCTTTTTGTTGACAGGATGCAGTCTGGTGTTAACCTTTGACTCCTGCCACTGGCCTGCTAAAACCTTTTGACCTCATGCTTTGTTATTTCTTTTGTTTTTTCCCTTCCTCTTTCCCCTTGTTTTGCTACAAAATGAACAAAGTGAGAGAGATTTCCCAGATGGTGGAGACTGGAGAATATATTGTGTGTATTTTATTCCTCTGCTACATACCATATGTCCATCCTCTGTCACTCACTGCTCAGAGTCTGCGTAGACAGCACTGCATCTCTCTTTAAGTGTTTCTGTTTCCTCTTCCATTTTTCAAGCTGTTATTCAATTTCTGGCATCATTGTTCCTCACACAGCGGATGTTTTGTCAAAGAAGATTGATATTTGCCCGACTACCATAAAACATTCCGAAGTTTCTTAACACAGCGTTTGACCACTATATGGTTGTACTTTATGTTCCTGTATAAGTCTGGGCAGTGCCAGCACATGAGTTTCTTAATCCAAACTAAACTAATCCAAGTTCTTTGCATCTCACCTCCGCTCAAAGCTCATTACGCCCTGTTAGTAGCTGAAAACAAGACTGTTTGAGTGATTAGTGGGCAGTCAGTTATATTTATGTGTGTGTGTGTGTGTGGGGGGGGGGCAGAGGGGGTTATCTTTGTTAAGTGCATGCATGGAAACATGAGAGGTTTGTGTGTGTATGTGGTGGTGGTGTGGTTTTCAGTTGATATTTAGACACTTCAGAGCTGAACTTTGACCTTAGTGACGGATTGCTCTGCAGCTTTAGTTTAGTGACCCCCAGACATCTCACACATGGAATGTTTTTTGGGGGTAATCTACATTGTCAAACAAATGTAGCTTCATTGTTATATTGTCTTCTATGTGTTTTGGGCTATCACTAATTGTAAAAGTATTGAGTGTAGGTCCACAACATTAATTGACAATGTTTCCTGAATGTTTTTGAAAGGTTCATCCCAGTTGGTTAGAGAAATGTGGAAAAATATGTATGTTTCTATCTACCCTCCCCTCCAATAGATAAAATCTAAGTGTACATGGTCAATCGGTCCTTATCTTATTTATACTATGTGTGTGTGTGTGTGTGTGTGTGTGTATGTAGCAGTGTGTGGGTGAAGGCCATGTGAGGAATTTGCTGCATGAATGTGGGAGTATATGTCCTAATGAAAAACATTAAATTACAGAGCTGTGTGTGTGTGTGTGTGTGTGTGTTCCAATTATTTGTGCTGGGAATGATTAGGCTCCTAGTGGGACTACAAGAATCCAGAGGTTATAGGTTACCTCTTCATACTCCCCTGTCCTACACACACAAAAATAAAAGTTTTTTCTCTCAAACTACAAACTCAAATACTCAGTGCTACTCTCAAGATCTAAGAAAAACAAAAGCTAAAGGACAAGAGGGCCTGCTGTTTCCAAAGCAACTAATTCTCAGGCCTCACCGTGGCAACATACATTGGTGGCGTGTGTGTGTGTGTGTGTGTGTGTGGGGGGGGTGTGATCACAGAGGGGTCAATGGGCAGGCCAGCAGGTCCTGGTCTCGTTTGGGGTGAGGCTGTGGGAGAGAATGATTGAAGGGGTTGACGTGGAGAGAAAATTAAAGCAAAAGGGAGAAAGACCGAATGTGTGGCATCCTCACAGTTTAACGTGCCTCACTGTACCTGCCGTAGTGAAGACAACTACTTACTTTGGGATAAGATGGGAAGAAGGGAAACTTTAACTGTCACCCTGAACCGACGTTTGACCTCCATCTTTATGTCTTTCAATCTACATGACTTCTAATTTTGTTTTCTATCATTTCTTCGCTTTGTGCTTCTTTCTCCGCACTCTCTCAAACCCGGCCGAGAGTTTGGCTCGCAAAGGTTATCATCCCTAACACACACGTGCGGGAAACACGGTTAGGGCAGATTACTTTGAAATGTAGTATAGTGTTATTGAATACAAATTACATGGCAGTGTTTGTAATTGGAATTTTTTTTTTAATCTAAACTGAATACATTGGTTTGGACACAGCTACAGGTACAGCTACATTTTCAATAATAAAAAAAAGGCATTTTGCACATTTAACATTTACAGTTGCTCAAATCAAATTACCCTTATAAAACCGTACTGGCTCAAAGTAAAAGTGTACTGTGTGTTTTACAACATGTGGTTATGCTGTATATTCTATTGCTGCAGTTTTTTAATCAAAGGCGACATGGAGGACTTTTTAATGGAAATAAAAATGAGAAAAAACTCTTATTATCCTTAAATCCTCATTAAAAAACAAATATAAATTAAGTCACCATTAACAAAACCACTTCCCTGAGAGGAGTAATTTATCTTGATATATAGTAGAACATACTTTAATAACATTGGTCACATGATTTTTTTTCCCCCTGAATTTTTCATATTTTAAAGACATAATCAAAAATGTAATCAAGTTATCCTTGACAATGTAACTAATCTAATTGCACGTTCTTCAGATCTAATCTGGGCTGATTATAGTTACTTATTTTTTTTTACTTTGTACATGTAATCTGTTACGTACACACACACTGGTCAGTGGCAGCCGGTTAGGGGTCATGGTGTGACGCTGCAGTGACCGAGATACACACAGAAGGACTAGCACAGGTCAGTGTGACGACGTGTGTCTCAAACTTATGCAGGTTACGCTTCTTTTTGAACTGTAGGTGTGTGCGTGCATTCAAGTCTGTGTAAACCAAAAAAAAAAAAAAAAAAAAAAAAGGAAGTAAAAATTGCAAAAAAAAAATAAAAAGTAAAAAAAAAAAAAATGACCATGGCTTCTATGGTTACGACTAAAGAAAATAAAATCTGTGTTGACTGAGAACTAAGGAGCAACGGCATCATTCTTGCACTGTGTTCAAACACTACGTGTCAAGTTTTAAATTATATCTTTTCCACTTTAAACAGAACGTCTGTTCACATAACTCACGTCTGTCGATTGTTCAACACTGACGCTTGCTCCCACCAGGTGTTGACAATGTACGGCTGTCCCGCTTTATAGACATGACACCATGGTTAGTCTGCCTGTTAACCTCAAGCTTTATGTCCGGAGCAGTGCAGGTTTGTATGAAAACACTGATGAAGAGAGGCTTGTCAGTTCGAAAAAAAGATGCAGATACTTCCTGTTAGCTATTTAAAGGAGAAGTTCTGAACAAAACGCTGTGCAGATGCATCTGTTTAGGCTCTGTTCCTCTATAGACATTCACATGTCGTTTTATGCAGAATAACTACTATTACCACTGCTCTATTATCAACAGATTACACATTGTTTGAGTGTCTTGACATTAAAAAATATGACAAGAAGTGTTATATCTCAATAGGATCATGACCGTGTTTTAGCCGTGCATCATCAACGCCTTTCGGTGGCCAGTTTAAGCGAAAGCTTGAATTTGAAACCCGCGTTGCCATGCCAAATATTTATCGTAGTGCATCTCTTTGTAACTTGTGCATGAGCTTTCAGGGTTAAGTCATAATGAGTGAGAGCATTTAAGGGGATGAGTGTGAACATGTCCTGTGGCACAGCAGTGCTCTCATTAAAAGACATAGAGTTATAAAATAACAACTCGGTTTGTTTAGCACATGAAACAACCGTTGCTATGGTGAACACACATACAGTATACACATACAGACACAGACAGAGCAGTGGGACGCAGAGTTGTAAACTATGTCATATACACTGTTAAGATATTAATAACTTGGCAGTAATTATGTGCGTATGTGTGTGTAGTGGATAAAAAAAAAGTGTTATTAAGAAGTTGGGAGGACAAAATGACTTATTAAACCATTTGGCTGTCCGGTCATTACATATCACAGTGAAATCCAAAGATATTTTTTGTATTAAATACTTACCTTCTGTAGGCGGGTAAGGTGGCTGTTGAAAGTTGGTAGATTATCACATCAACTGCTTCCATGATAATGATAGTGGAACCACAACGCTACGCATTCAGGTTGACAATATTATTCTCTTCAGGTGAAAGCAGTGCATGTATCCATTATGTGGTGAAATATGCAAAATGCTGAGCATGCAGATCGACCACAAAAAAAATGGATTATACCACAAGAGTAATTTGAGACGTTGCTGTGGACGTTTCAGTACTTATTTTCTGCTGTGAAAGCTGGTAACCCTTGAAATTCATCGTAACTGACATGAAATCAAACTGACCACAGTTTATATTCTCTGCAGAGGATAACCGCTATTTAACAGCCAGATTATTACTTTAGTTTCAGAGATACATTTTGCTTGATGATGCATTTTGTGCTCATATTCCTTTTTCCTTTTCTGGTTTTCTTTCTTTCTTCGCCTCCTTGTCTTTCTACTTTTAGTCCTATTTCTTTTTTTTCGATCTCTTTTTCTTGGTCTCTATATTACTCCACTGCCTCCATTTTTGTCTCTAATCGGTATTCTTCCTCTCTCTGCGAGAGAGAAACAAAATACCATATCACGTTTTATAGCGACGTCCAGAGAGACAAATGAAACAAAAATGTAAAAGGGAAACATTTGGGGACTTTTTTTGGTTCTTAATTTTTGTTTAACTTTTTTTGAATGAATGAATTTGGTAATAAGTGAGGGATGAATCAAGAACGACCTGATAAATAATGAGTTGTAAATGAGTAGTTCCTGAATAACTATGATTTGAGGACTATATAGTAGATAATGATGAGTTAGCGGAGAACAAATCTCGGCAACGGCCAATATTTTGGGATTCTGGTGTAGCCAGCGGTTATATGAGCTAAAACATTGTTTACAGTCAGGTTAGCAACTCAAGACGAGAATGGAGACAACATCTACGACCGGATTGTTTCACAAGTAGCCAGCTAACACGCTCATTTTAAGATAATAAAAAGCTAAATCATTTGTCAGAGGATTGCTGATGGGCTAAGTGAGCTTTTACTGGGGAATTCACAAGTGTTTCACTAATAACAAAGCAGAGAAAGCGGAATTTTTTTCTTCAAAAAATATTTCAATCATCATATTAAGATCACATACATTCACATGTGTCAAGAAAGTGAGACAGAAACCCCCGAGCCCGGCGTCACGAGGATGACTTCAACTGGTGACAGATGGAGGGAGGTGGGCGGGATTAGCGGAGCCTCTTGTAATTCCACCCTGTGATTGGCTGAGGCCATGAAGCTCACCTGGCCAAGGTGTCTGGGAGGTGAAAGATGAGAGGCTTACATTTCACTCATGTACAGGAAAATAACTAATTGCTAACAGCATTAGAGATAAACAATGCTATAAAAACATATTCGTACTGTGAACACACACACACATGAAGTGCACAATTACACACACACACATAAACATATTTACCCCCTAGAGCCGGAGGAGTTGGAGGAGGAGGAGGAGGAGGAAACACTAGACCCGCAGGTATACACCCAACCCCCCTCGTCCCTTGTCCCTCCCTCTCTGCCTCGTGGCTGTGAGCAGTTTTCCTTCTCCCGTCTTATTAGAAAGAAAGAGAAAGAGGATAAGTAACATGATACATGAAAGTTAATACAGGTGTAGGTCATGGTAGTTTATCATGCATCTGTCATCCTGGACGGGGCAAAAAAAAAGAACTGCAATCAAAGTCTCATTTGATGTTGTTGAATGAAAACCTTCAATTATGCATGTAATTGTGCCTCTTTCAGTGTATATAATAATGATATATAATCATAGAATTGGTCACAAAAGTCACAAAGCCTAATTCTTAAATAAATATGTGAATTTTTAAATCCAAATGGACTTCGGCATCAGTGTTTTTCTTGATTTGTGGAATGTGCAGAATGAAAAAGCCTTCAAGGATGATTCCAGTATATTACAATGTGGGCTCTATTTTATTGATTTTTTTTTTTTTTTGTTGCTTCGTCCATTGTTTTAATTGGTTATGATAACATTGTGCTCACCGAAGTAATTCCAGCGATCTCGGAACATAGTGACAGTAAGTAAGTCTGACAATCAAAGAAACAAGAGGTCAGACAACAAACAACAATTTAGACACATCATCTTATCAACTTTATTTGAAGGGAAATGTAAAAATGATTGATATCCAATGATATTCGTAATAATCAAACAACAATGGGATGTTGAAAGAACTGTTCAACATTTTTCAGAATACCCTTAAAAAAATATTGAATATGAAGCAACTGCTAGCAGCTGATTTTCTTAGCTGAAATACGGGAAACCAGGGGGAAGCAGCTAGCCTGACTCTGTCCAAAGGTAACAAAAATCCACTAACTAGAATCTCTAAAGCACTAATCAACACCTTTATTCATCTCATTTATTTAATCTGTACAAAAGCTGACTCTGAAATCAACATGTTGGGCTTTTATGGGGGGATATGTGCAGGTATATTTCTTGGCTGCTTGCGCTGATCTTCTGGATCCTTGTCATTTATCGTGAGGTTTCAATGCAACCAGCCGGGACTAGTCCTGCTCCCAGTCTTTATGCTAAGCTAACAGGCTCGTGGCTGTATGTTAATGTGTAATGGACATATATGAGAAAGGTATCAATCTTAATGTGTAACTCTTGACAAAAATGGGAGCAAGCGTATTTCCCAAAATGCTGAGCTATTGCCCTAAAATTGATCCAGGAAATTGATCTATAAGCTGAAGGAAAAGTTTGGGTAGTCATGATTGTCTGACTGCTCATGTTCCCTGCTCCTTCTGACTTCTTTCTCAGGGATGTTACTTGCTTTTGCCTATCTCAGCTATTAACCTGTGGTCATACAATATCATCATAACTGATGGAAATGACGCCCAAAACTACCAAAATAAGGATGAAAGTTATACTAATGGAAATAGCTTTTAATTGCACCCTGTGGTGTCATTACATCACAAGTTCACTGAAGGGGTGTGTCTGACTTTGCAGATTCTGTGACCGCCCTGGGTGATTTTCCAAATAGATCATATTGTGCATCAGAAATTGTCTCATGGGTTATTCAGATTTACTGCTTCTGTTGCAGTGCAGTGACCCTATAATGCCTTTATTAAATGTGACATCTGGACTCAATGTTGAAAGAAGCTGAAGGTTAGAAACAAAGAGAGAGAGAGACAAAAAGAAACAGACAGAGAGACTTCAATAGTGAGCCACTTGTTTGATCAACCAAGGGAACAGTGGTTCAAAAATGAGGCAGATGAATGTGTGTGTGTGGGATAAAGGACGAGAGAGAAAGTGAAGGAGGAAAAGAAAGAAACTGATGGAGGTAGAGAAAGGTGAGAGGAGTGGAGAGTCATCTGTGGTTCCCATGGTCCAGAGAATGAACTGCCTGTGCTCACGTGTGTGTGTGTGTGTGTGTGTGTGTGTGTGTGTGTCTGTGTGTGTCTGTGTGTGCGTGTGTGTCATTAGAGTCCCCCAGAGCGCTGAGACCAAAGGGGTCTCACCGTGACACCTATTATCCCCCCGAAACATGACACACCACCAGGGAGAGAGAGAGAAAGGGGGGGGGGGTGAAGCCCACTTGTTTCTTCCTACGTTAAAGTGACTGTTTGCCTGTGTGTGTGTGTGTGTGTGTTTGAATGTTTCTGCCTTCACCAGCATCTGCTGTGTGTGTTACTGTGCTCACACTGTCTGAAACTGAGACCGCACTGTCGAGTGGGTTTATGTCTGTGCGTATGAACTCCCTGTGTGCATATTTCTGCGGTAGAAGGTGAAATGTAGCAGATCAATGCACTGTGCCAGGTGTTTGCCTTGGCCACACTTCCAAGGCCTTGACACACATTTTACAGAGTCCATGGGGAAATAGTGTAAGAGTTTGGGGGGTTGTCTGTTTTGCATGAGGAGTGAGAACAGTTTAAAGGAAAGAAAGGAACACGTTCTTAACTTCTTCTTCTTGTGCTTCACTCTCACATGGTCGTCCTGAAGTCATGAAACTATGTGCTGAGGCCCTGATTTTTTGCACTCCTTTTGCACTTTCAATAACCCAGGAGCTAGATTTGAATCTACTCTTGCACTCAGTCATTGCTAACACTTTACCTCTACACCCCCCTATTAAGCATTTATCAACAATATACAAACACTTAATAAATGGATTATAACACACTATAATGCAGTTGTAAGCACTGTTTTATTAATGTACTGTATTTTTCAACAATTATAGCTTCTCCTGTAGGATGGGTTATAGTTGTTGACAAATACATTAATGAACACTTAAATATGCTTAAATTATTTTAGTTATTAAGCATTTATTAATCATTTGTTACATGTTTATATACTGCTCATAAATGCTAAACAAGGGGGTTAAAGTAAAGTGATACCCACTTTCCTAGAGCCCAATGTTAAAGAGACTTGGGGTGTTTTTTTGTGTTCCTTCGCACTGCATATTTAAAGAAATCTGCAGCGAAATAACAAGAATTTTTTTTTTCTTTCTTACCCCAGTATCCAGCCGTACAAAGGGATATTATCTCTTCTGCCTCCACTCCACTGCAAATTGTTTTTAATGATCCTAGCAATGAAAAAGTCCATTAAAATAGTTAATTAGCGTATGTTTTTCCTGAAACGGTATCCTTCTTACTCTGGATAATCAACAGACCTTAGTTTGACTTGCTTTGAACAACTAATTTCTACCAAAATAGTCCCTGCAAAATGTTTGTTTGACTGTGTGCACCACTATGAATCCACTGTAACATGGAAACCATTTTACTTATGTGTATTACATGTAGCTATTAATACCACACATTGTCATTTATCGTACCACTGCTAGTAGCCGTGCTTCTGCTTTTCATCTGATTGCCTCTGTGCCCTTTGTGACACATGCACAGAATCCAAACAGCAGCAACCAGAGTACACTGCGTGCAAAACAAGAGTAATTCAAAACATTGACACATAACCCAGTTTGCTTAATCAAGTTATTATTACTGTCAATATGATCAGAAAGCAAGTAATCTAACATGGTTAGGGTGTTTACATCACAGTAGTCTGTATAGTTACAATAGGCAGAGTTTTGCCTTAAATTATAATGAAATTATTACACGGCATGCAAACGCACTAACTGTTATGTAGAAAGGGAGAGCTGGTTGTTTTGGGTTCGCAACAGGCTGTGATGTCAGTGGGAGAGGATGTTGAGGATTGAGGTGTTACTTTAATAGCATTTTGGGGTGTGTACATCCAGAGTGTGTCTACGTGGGGCTGGAGCCCAGAGGTGAGTTTTTAAACACCGGATGTAGCTGTGGCAGAGATGCTGTCGGGAAGTGGAGGTGTAGGGTGCTAGAAGGCTGATTGGGGGAAACGTCTGGGTGGGGTGTATGTGTGGTTGATGAAAGTAGAGGCTGTTTTGGGCCCTGGCTCCTCCCTTTCTATATCGTTATCAGGTTTCCTAAAGGCTGCCAGCAACAAAGCAATGGAGAGCCAAATAGTCGGAGGGGTGTAGAGTGGTTGCAGGGGTAAGAGTAAAGGGGGGTAAAGTGGGTCTGGAGGGAGAGGAAGGGGGAAGGAAAGAAAGAAGAGGCATGGGGAGTAAGAGGGGGTGGGAGCGGAGATGGTAGAGGAAAATAAGGGAGGAGGGAGGAACTCTAAATAGAAGTAAAGTAGAAAGGGTAAAAGAGAGGTAGATGATGAAGAAGAGATAAAGGGAGGAAGGATGAAAAGGAAGGCAAGGATGAAGGAAAGAAGAGGAAAGACGGAGATGTATAAAAAAAAAATAAAAAATTGGGGCCCATGTCTGAAAGTCAAAGTAACCCCCGTCTTTCTGTCTCTTTGTCTCTCGCTCTTTCTTTCTTGGAGCCGTCAAAATAATGGATTGTCACGCTAAATGGCCGGATACAAGAGGGCAAAGGGGTTGCCTGGATGGGGGAGCCGAGAAGGAGGGGGTAATTGTAGGAGGCAGGGGGAGGAGGGCAGTTTGGATAGACAGGGGGGCGGACAGACTGAGGAGTCGGGTATGCTTCCAAGTCAATTTATTCCTTATTATTAAGGAGCGCCGCCAAAAACAACATGAAAGACTGATTGTCATTCTGATTCTGAGATCAAGTTTTCGTCAGCTTTGCTTTCCAGCGCTGAGCTCCTTTTTGGTTTTGTGAAATGACTTGTAGAAAAACAACGGTAACCCGCGTGACTTTTAAGGATTTGGGGGAAAACAGATTTGTTTTGATTGACAGCAAATATTTTTGATATTTAAAAAGAAAAAAAAGCGTTTTCAGTGGTTTGGCTCAGCCCCCAGGCCATGTAACGTTCTCATTATTCCAGTGTTCCAGTTTAAAAAAAAAAAATGGCATACAGTAAATGGAGGGACAAGGTTTTTGGAAAACACCAAGACAGTCTTTGGTTTCTATCAGAATTCTGGACGGGCGCTTTGTCCTTAGGAATATAATTTGGCATCCTTCTACAATATTTCTGAACATGTAAAAATGTGTCTTGGCTGTTGCAGTATTTTTGGGCAGATTTTTCCTGGCCCAGCATTACGCCATGTCATTTAGTGGATTTATAAAGCTTCTGCGTAAGATTGGCTTTGAATGTAAAATAGTGACGAGCTACACTACACATGCTCTCAGTAGCAAATGAATGTCTGTGTTTAATAGACAAACTTTGTCATCCTCCGCAGTAACTACTCAACCGTCTATTCTGGGCACGTTACTATTGATTTTACACAGTGTGTTATTATCTGGAAGATTTAACACTGCCAGGTAGTTCACATTCTGGCCCACAATAAGAGCATGTGTTTATACACAATTCCACCGTTTAAAGGCTCCATTGTCTTATATTGCACATTTTTGAACAAAGCACTCCTCCAGGAATGCTAGCCAGAACACCAAGACAACACATCACAACAAACACACCATGGCAAAAAGCTAGTATGTTGTACTACTATGTTTTTTTGTACATGTGCTTGTGAATACAGGTTCAATGTATTCAATGCAGACAATAGCTGTTTTGCACAAAGCTATATGTGGATCATGACAAATACAATGGCTCACGCTTGTGTATTTCTTCTTTCTCTCTCTCCATCTCCCCTGCAAGTCTTCAAATCAATGAGGCCTTTTGATGTATATTTGATGCGTCTCAATACCCAAACGTCAAGACATCTCTATTGCTATTCCTTCTGACAATACAGGATCAATAACTGACAACAAAAGACACTCTTAACATACAGTTAAGGAGTAGTCTACAGTAGATGACTGCTAAAATATAAACTTAATGTGTGTGTGTGTGTATTGTTTATTTTGTAATTGCTTGCCATTATTAACACTAGCAGCGGTCTGTAGGTAAGAAAAAGCCGACCCAGGCCAATAGAGATTTTAGCCTCATAATCACTCAACATTTGATTTGGTGGAAAGGTATGCACTTCAGATTTTTCATTTCCCCAACTCTCCCCTCACACATGAAAAGAATGAAAACAAAGGGGAGGACGTTGGGGAAAGGAGAGAGTAAAATAATACAGATCAATGTAGTAAAGGAAAGTGTACATATTTGATTTATTTATTTTTTTTTTTTTTACAAGAGCAGGCAATACAAGTTTGAATCGGTTGGAAAAATCTTTATTTTGGACATATTTACTGCAGTACAAACTGAGCTATAAAGAGCTGACAAAGCATTCTTGTTGGAGATGCCACAACCCCCAGACACCATAACTGGCCTTATAAATTTGGATTTTTGGTTATAACTAAGCTAATAATGTCTCCTGTGTGACGGGATCATAGTGCAGGCAGTATTATCAGCTTGTTAGATTTACAGAGCAGAGGCACAGCACACATATTGAAGTCCATTAATGTCTACAATCTCACTGCAAATTTGTTTTACTCCCGATTCTGGCGTTCTGTTATATAGATTTCCACTCGTAAAACCAGCTCGCATATGACATGTTCCTAATATGCATTTCATTAATAGAAAAAGCCAAAGGCCTAACAACTTCAGTGCTGTGTGATATTTTTCCTCCAAACACATTCACTGGGATTTAAAGAAATCCTGTTGAATATTTAGTTCCTTTTTTTTTGTTTTTAAGATGTTCAAGTTCACAGATGTGGATGGATAATGTCTCAAAGGAGCAACAAAAAATAAAAATCAGATTTAGAGTAGACACAAATTGTAGATATTCCCCACTCTCTCGTTATAAATTCTGCGGTTCGATCACAATCTTCCTCCCCGTCCTCCGGGCTTCTGATTTCCCCTGGTCTGTTTGCATACAATAGCTGATAGTTGATGTACACCCAGTCCCTTGTGAGTGTGTGTATGTGTGTGTCTGTGTGTTCAGTATTTGTTTTTCTCTCCGGCCCCAGAGTGAATGCATGTTTGGGTGCATTTGAATGTACTAGGTCTTTCTCAGCTATGTTCCGGGTTGTGAAACAGGAAGGTGAGGCTGAAATGTGTCCCGTGGTGATGTACTTTAACGATGTCTATTCTGCTTCCAGAGGCTTGTCTCACTGGACCTGTTGGGAGAGTCGGCCAAGCATGCATTGCGTCCTGTCCCCCCTCGGAGAAAGATGAGATGCTGCAATACCTTGTAGAATGGATTGATGGCGCCTGTGGGCCTCTCAGCGTTTTGAAATGCAACCAAACATGGTCTCTGAGCAAAGTTTCAAACAAAGATACATCTTTTTTTTCTGGGCATTTATTCAAACGAACATCGACTTTTCTGTGTAACCCCCTCCAAAGGACGACATAATCCACATCCAAGGGTTGGCTCTGACAAAGACCATGTTTGGTTGAAACTCTGTGCAGAACAACATCCACTGCCGTGGACCTCTATCTGATCTAACACCTGGTGACTTGTTGCATGATTTACTGCTGTTGCTTTGCACAGATTAGGAAACAGCCCAACAGCATCATTTTAAGAAGGGACTGCCAGCACTAAAAAGGTTTCCATGATTACACTTCAAACATCTTTATAGTCTTTTCAGCAACCTCTGCTTGTGTATGCCAGTGGCAACATGGTCTTCACCAGAGGTCAGGAGGGCTGTGTGAAGGATTTATTCATTTGTCTTTTTGTTTGAACCTTACTTTTTAATATACTGTATATTTCTCGAGACATGAGCTTGAATATTTCCATGACAGTTGCAATGATGGCAGCCTACTCGAAGGTTAGTTGCGTTCAGGAAGCGAGAGGAAAAAAGACGGCATGGAGTAGCTGCAAGGTGATTAGGGTGTACTGGCTCTGAACATAACAGGAGGGGTGTGCTAGCAGCTTGTGGGATTGTAATGCTTATAATAAACCAAAAGACTAAATTGGTGCGGGATGAAAAACTTTGCAACCCACACTGAGAAATAAATTGCAAACTATGGCCTGAGTTTGATTCTAAGAAAAGGAAAAGGAAAGATTGTGTTGGCTAAATTAAAAATGTTCTTTTGCACAGTGACCATTTTAGGATATCCTAGACTCAGCTTTTCAGGTCCAGTTTTATGTGAAAATACTTGACTGTCTAAACTGTACATTGTGGGCCTCCGCTGTTCTTTGAGCTGAGCTGGTACTGTGCTGACTTTAGTATGTTTATATACCAACAGTTATCAATGTCCACCTGCATGTTATCAAGTATTTGGACGTTGGAAGGAGCTGGAGGGAGTTACATTTCTTGGAACCAAGCAGTGGTGGTAGCAAGCAAAAATAATAGCGCAGAACGGACGTGTATGTACTGCAAGAATGATAAGCACCAGGTCCGTTTATAGACCAAGATGTTTATATTAAGTCGTGGTCTTATATGGCTGTAGAGTGTATGAAACATGTGACAATGAATGACTGTACAGCTCCATTACGTGACTTATTATATTTCTTTTGAAGGCCAAGCAGTGGTGCCTAGTCTTCAGGTTAATATTACTGAGGAGTAAACACATCTATGGATGTACTGTAATAGTCGAGCATAAATTGGCTCTCCATTTTTGGCTTTTGTTTGAGGACGTGCAATTTCAAGCTAGGTTTAGTAGGCAAAAGTAAGCAAAAAGAAACATATTTTTAGAATTTTGTCTAAATGATGTCATCTGTCACACCAATGTTTCCACTCACTTCAATTGTCTTGTGAGAGCAGCTGCATGTTGACAGAAAACTGGTCGCAAACTTTTTTTTCTCTCAAAGAAAAGACAAATTATTTTTGCCTGATGGGAGGTTTTGGTTCGATACGATTGGTGCCTTGCATGGGGATTAATTTCCCATCGACATGTGTGCTGCTTAATAGGAAAAATGAAATACTTTAAGGCCTTCTTCTAACCCTGCACTGTACGAATCCTTCTCTTACAAGGTTTGCGGAAGTCATAATTCAATAAACCCAAGTCGGAGCAGGGCATCTCTTTCCACAACATCTATTTCTGCTCCTCGTAGGCTTGCTCTCCATGCAAACTTGTAAAAATACCACACCCCATAAATCCATGGTCAGTGTGATGGAAAAAAAACTGATTTATGTTATTTATGGACCTGTGCCCTTCAACGTAACTGCAATAGTTGTTACTTCTAATATAATGAACTAATCAAACTTGTCAACATCAGATCACATGCTCCTGATATCACCATGGCTCATGGATACTATGGCATGTTCTAAGATAATGACCTATAAAGAATTTAAAGATTGTTAACAATTGAAGAATTATGGGTATTATTCTGACTATTGTGAACTCAGTTGTGCATTTGGGGAATCCACGAAGGTAAACAAACACTCGTAAAAAAACAAAACATTTGTCTCTATCTCTGTCTGTCTCCCTACAGCCATACACATTGTAGTATATATTATTGTGGGGCCCCCACATCCTGTGAAAAACACTTTTCTTCAAGACTGTGTTTGGTCGCTTCTGTGTGTGTGAGCTTGCACATTTGCATGTGAACAGTGTATAATAATGTTGTCTGCAGTAGGGCAGCTCTCACAACCTGACACTAGCTCCAATTTA
Source organism: Bovichtus variegatus (assembly GCA_943593645.1). Taxonomy (NCBI): domain Eukaryota; kingdom Metazoa; phylum Chordata; class Actinopteri; order Perciformes; family Bovichtidae; genus Bovichtus; species Bovichtus variegatus. The sequence goes on along the minus strand of CALSCE010009465.1, from coordinate 15,897,558 downwards.
TTGTTTTGACAACTTAAGAATTTCTACCACACACACACACACGAACACATTCACACATTCACACAGTAAATACAAGCAGTGCCAAACAAAGGTATGAGTGCAAATGCATTAGTGCAGTCATGCAAACACAGGCTTGTGCACTACAAACAAGTGTGGATTCCCTGTCAGGCTGTTGGGCTAGCACTATCCCTTGGACACACACACACACACACACACACACACACACACACACACACACACACACACACAGAGGGAGAGTTTGTGCCCGTCCCGTCCTCTCTGGTCTATTTCTGAGGCGACGAGAAAATGATCAAAGCTATGTGACCAGACTCCAGGAATGACCTTCTAACTGTCTCAAGTGTCTCTTATTACACACGCAAATACACACATGCATATACACGCACCTTCATTTCTCACTTCCCATTGCAAGCTCATACACAGGTCATTGCTCTCATAAAGGCAGTGGGGAAACATATTTAGAAAAATGTCTCCTACTGTACTTAAACTGCCTTCATTTGTCTCTGTATTTCAGCCACGTTTGCGCCCTGTCCCTCCTCAAATCCCTCACCACGTCTGGGGTGTAGAGATAAATTTAAGTGGAGGTTGCCTTAGGGACCTGTTGGTGTCAAGTATCCACAGCTTGCACAGCATGTCAGCCATTTTTCTTCACGTCTTTACTCAGTTTCAGTTGCGTCTCCTTCATCTACAGTTCTTCGGGCCGAGAACCCGCAGAATTTTTCCACTCTACACCTCTTTCTTCGTGCAGCAGCTGATATGCAGAAGATATACTGTTGTATGTGGAAAGTAATTGGATAAATGTCACACAGCTGTTGCAACAACCATTGCCAGAAGTGATAGATTCCATACATCCATAAACACACACACACGCACTTACATTTTTCTGTGCCATAACTTACAAATTCTTAGTATTTTCTGGCTAAATAATAGTCATGACAGTCTAACAGCTACGGGATTTAAAAGGTTAGATTGTACATTTGCTAACATATCGTTTGTGGATGTTGACTTTGTTTTTAAATAACATTACAAGTGTTGTTAATTTGATGATTAATGATCTAAACAATATAATATCTTCTTTCTGATATACCAGGGGAAGAAAACACACCATCATATTAGCTATGTTTTAGTTATAGCCCATTATTGTACACTGGATTAATCAATTTTTTTTCCATTTTCATGGTCTGGTCTCCAGTAAACCCTACTGTCTCTTTAATTTAAAATGCCTTCCTTATTCATGTGCATGAAGAGGAAAAACAAAACAAGCCAAGACTCTGCAATTTATGGCCGTGCAGTTGCTTGCAGTGTAATAGGAAATGTCACAGCTACCAAATAAGGTCACAGTAAAAGAATCTTCACAGTAGTAGGCTGTGAAATGTTCATTTCCATCCACGGTTATCACACAGTGGAACAGCAAGCAGCAAGACGTCAAATGTTGCAGCAAGTAACACACATGTTGTATAGCGTGATGTCACTTACAGTCTTTCACAACACATAATAGAAATACTTTTGAGGGTCTTTGATGTTCAGCCTCTGCAGAAACATGAGGCTGCCAACCGTCTGCAGCCAACTGGGCATCTTACCCACCGATCCCTCACGCTGGTCTCTGTTCTTCTCATTGGCTCCCCTCATACAATCCTCCCACGGGACTGTCGGCTTCAGCGTGATCACCTGTCGGACCGTTTCAGGCAGCAGAACAATGTCTACTGTACAGTTTCACAGACAGACACGCAGAACTGTATGTATAACGTGTTCTGTGTGTGTGTGCTGAGGGAGGGGGGGCGGGGGGAGTTATATGTGTGCCAAAGTAAAGGTCACATCTTAAGCAGTTCTATAAATATTCAAAGGAGATGTGACTCTAGTCGATGTCTGCTCAGATTTCGCTCATCAACACACACGCCCACAACTTTAGGTATTGGCCCAGTTGAAAAGGCCTTGGCCAAGAACGCCTTTGGTGTATCACCATTACAGAGAGGTGTTAATAGTTATATTGGGCTCTGAGCCAGAAAACATATCTCTCTCTCCCAACTTGTTTTAAGCTCTTTCAAGTCTCTGCTGATGGTTTTTGGCTCAACCAAAAGCGGGACCCCACATACACACGGGTAATGTTTTCATCTTCTGACCAAAATAAATATTGCCATTGCTGTGACATCTCAAAGTCCACACTGGTTTCCAACAGTTTCATAAACCTGCCATTATAACCTTTAAAGTACAGAAAGCAATTCCTCTCATGAGAACCGTAACAAACGAGTTTTATTTTACAAATGTACTATAACATATAACTGCTCATGTATTGTTGCATTGGTCACCCCTTGCCTGTGTCTTTCTTTATCTCCTCTTCTTCTCTCTGGTGTGTTAGTGTTCTATTCCATATCTCAGGCTTCAGGTCATGGGTCAGAAAGCACAGAGGTGATAAATGCTTCCAGGTCACCTCTCCTGTCTCTGGAGGTCAGGGAGAGGGTTTCTGCAGTGACAGCAACAACATGATCACTCAGCTGAAGCACCAGAGCTAAACCTTCTGACCTCCTAGGCCCCGCGCCGTCTCTGCTCCATCTGCCTCATTCGGTTCCTTCCAATTACCCCATCTACCAAAGGTATCTATCTACTAGCGTTTACAAATGAAGGGGCACCCGCCACCAAAATTCAAAGCACAAGACGGGAACCTACTAGGTCTTGTAAAACAGGGACAACATTAGACTAACAACTAAACCAAAGTTATTCATGTTTTCTCATGCTTTCAGAATAAAATGTCATTTAAATTCATGTTGAGGGTTCCAGTTTATCCTGCATTGTTTGCATTGCTACACAACACACACACACACACACACACACACACACACACACACACGTACACGTACGCTTATCTGATTAAGATGTGTGATGGTGTTATTCTGAGAACGTTAACAGTCCAATCTCACTCATGCTGATCAGCTCCGCTCTCCTGCTCTGAATCGATGCCTTGTGCTCCGGCTCCCCGCTCTAAAACTAATCTAGTTGACTTTCATAACCAGTGTAATCTGATTATGAATCCCCCGGTATGGACGCCTCACAGAACAGTGTGGCAGAGGTCACACGCCGGTGGCCGAAAAATTCCACAGGACTGAAAAGTTCTCCATTAAGCAGGAGATTACACCCTCTGCTGCGCTACTAGAAAACAGTGAGCGTAGATGTTCATAATTATCAGATCTATTTTCCTAGAGTGTCTCCTAATGTGTCAATACATACATTCATTGTTAATGCTCAACTCTGAAGTCAGTCAGTGTCTCAGGTAGTGTTTATATCCTCTAAAAAATATTGATTTTTAACCTCTCAATAGACTTTATTCATATGCAAAGTTAGTTTACAGTTTATCAACAATATTCATCCACAAATACAAATGAAATCCAAGGCACTGCTTATAGTATAAGGTATAAACAAAGCTAAAAGGTTTTTTTCAAAGGCTCAATGAATGAGAAACATTTGGATTTCCTGTGGCCTCAAACTAATTTGGGGCTTCATAGGTTTTAACTTGTTCATTGAACAAACCAATGGAAAGAAGCCTTTTTAGATTGTTTTTCTATGCAGTCTATTGGTTTTAGTCTCTCATTGATGCAGTTGCCCCATTCCAAAGAATACACTTTTGCCAATTCACACCAAAATATACAGTTCCTTGCTCTGATTTGTGTATATTCAGTGGTAAGTTTTAGCGTTAAGATTTCCTAATAGAAGCTCTATCTCATGTTGAACTTAAGCGCCTCATATCCTTTTCCAGTACCTCAAAGTGACTCATGTTTATGTTTAAACCAATTCTGACATGTGGTGTGTTTCTCCTACAGCCACCACAGAGGAAAGTCCTCCCTGGTTTGTTTGGGTTAGACAGCAGAGGAATGAGGGAGGGAGGACAGAGAGATGGGGAGGAGTGGGAGCTGAGGGGATGATGGCAGGGGAATGGGGGGTGCGAGTGAGTTTGGACAATGCTCTCTGAATTTTAAAGAGGGGATAGAAAAAGGCGAGGGAGAAGGGGAGTGGAGGTTTGGAGGAGAGAAAGCGTGCGCAAGAAAAGGGGACGAGAAAGGTGGCAGAAGGAGTGGAAGGGAGCTTATGTGTGTGTGTGTGGGGGGGGGGGGTGATTGGGCAGAGGGGAGGATAATTAGAGGGAGGAGAGGAGTGGAGGGGAAATGAGGGAAGACATAACAGAAGGAAAGTGAGGAGAAGGGGAAGGAGTGGGTTTGTGCAATGAGGGAATAAAAAGAATGAAGGAGGGAAAGAAAAAGATGGAGAGGATAGATGTGGGGAGAAGGGAAAAGAGGAGGAGGAGGAGGAGGAGGAGGGCAGGGACCTTGGGGTTACATTCCTGAAGTGCAACCAGCCTGGTGCTGCTCTGCTGCCCAATGTAAACACAGGGCAGAGAGGTGGACTGACAACCTGTCACAGTGACTCACGGTGAGACAGAGAAAGCAAGCGAGGAAGAGAAACGGAGGTGTGTTATGAAAGAATAAAAAGGGCAAAGAAGGAGAAAGGGAATGTTTGAGACAGAGATATAAAGTAAAAGTTCTCTATAATGTTAACAATATCCTATATTACACAGGCCATCGTCTTGTCTTCTCTCTCATAGACTCGATACATTCACGTGAGTCATCTAGTCTACGATCATCTCCTCCTTCCTGCTCTTATTTCTCTTCTCTGCTCCAGGGCTGCTCATCCTTCTCCTGGCAGGTGACACACATATTGAAGTCAGAAAGACATCATTGTAGCTCTGGTAAAAAAAATAAAATAAAAAGGAGTGTGCTCACATTGCTGTGATTAAACATCATGTGCTGAATGCAGAAGTATTGTATTCATCCGAAAGCCAGTGGAAAATTAAGTTACTTTTGTAGACTAGCTCACAAATGGGATCAGGCTCGTGGATGTGATGTTGTAGTACACTCAACACTAACCAATCAGCCATGACAGCAGGAGATTTGTCTTATTGACTGTGGTGCAAGTACGCCATCTAGAGGCAATACAACTACATTGCAACTGAAAATAGATGAGTCGGTTTAAAGCTCTATTTCTAGCCATTTTTGTGACCAAAAGCCACAGTCAGGTCTTAAAAGGTGTAAATTGTGTGAATACAATCTTCTACAGTAGTTAAAAATATATACATACATAACATATAGTGAAGTAAGTGAATAGTGAGAGTAGTTCTTTCCACAACACACAAGAAATTGAGTTACACAAGTTTAATTAAACTGTACATTTCAGCATCAACGAATTAAAATGAGGTACAAAATAGGATAGCGAATTTATTTGAAGTGCCACATAAATAAGACAAAGTAATCTGACAAGAGTATGTTTTACAGATTACTTTTGAAAACTGAGGAATAAAAGCCAAAATTACCCAAAGACAGTGTAAACAGGGTAAACAACATAGAGTTTGACATTGAGAAAGAACCACATAAAATTAAATAAATATTTAGCTACAGAAATATTGCATATGAGAACAGTCACCTGAGAAGTTAAGGGGGAATCCTAGAATACTGGAATTTATTGCAAACCTATCACTTTACTGCAGAGAACAAATTCATGTGCAAACAGTATTCCTGCTACTGAAACATGACGTATCTATTCACCACTGTGAATAGACTTAAAATCCCTTCAGTGTAATTCTCAAATAAAACAACAAGTTTGCAATAATCCATCAGTCTTACAGTAAAGTTTGTGATCTTGGATATGAGAAGGTTCTGCTACTGGTCATTTCTGATATACAAAACTAATTAGAGAGTAAAAGAAATTAAAACTAAAAAGAGTAACCCCAAAAGTAAATAAGGGTACTACAGCAGGCCTACATTTTGATCACGTTCAGACCAAAAATAAGTGGATACTACTGTGACATCAATAAAGTTGACTGTTCTAATATGTGCATTAAATAAAAGAATTAAATAATTTCCCAAATCCAAACACTAAAGACAATAGAACATTATAGAGTGAACAGGGAAAGAAGGGGACAGAAAAAAAGGCATAGGGGGATTTTAAAGTGCAACAATAATGTACTGTATTTAGAAATGCTGAAACACAGTTCAAAAGTGAAACTTGCAGCATGTGTAACAGATGCCACGTCTGCCCGTAGAGGTCAGTCTAACACTAATATATATAATTCACCAAACTTTTTAATATTGTTTTCTCTGCTTTTGTATTGACATTGCTCGACAGTGTCTCAGACTGTTTTCAAGTAAACAACAACAGTCTCACAAAAAGAGAAATTGGAAAAGGTTGAGGTTTTTTTTTCTTCTCAGGAAGTAAGCTATTCTCACTTGAATGACGCACTGTGCATCACTTGTAACAGTACACTGATAGGGAATACTTCCTCAAATTATAATATAATATATAATTATTCTAATTCTCAAATGTCAGGGTAATGTTGACAGCATGCAGTCCTGGGTGAATCATCGACTACTGTGGACCCTGGCCGTCAGTCACATTGCGTAACGGGACTCTGGACGTCAGTCACGTTACGTAACGGGACGCTGGACGTCAGTCACGTCACGTAACGAGACCCTGGACGTCAGTCACGTTACGTAACGTTCCATTCAGTAACGGTTTTCCTTCCAGATTCTAGAAAGAAATCGGATATTCTTCTTCACCAATTCACCGCTCAAGATGTCCTTTTTACCCTTCTTTCTTTTCATCGCGGACTCCAACCTCCTTTGAGAAAATAAAAAAAAGATAGAAAGGGAAAGGGAGGGATAAGGTTAGCGGTTTACAATCAAGGGCGTCGGATTGTTTTTGGAAGGTGGTGGGGACATACATTTTAATCAAGACGAAATATTGCAGGAGGATCAATCAGTCATCAGGAAATAATAAATGGCAACGTTAACTTGAGTAACCCCAGGCTGTAGCCACACAGAGATGTGGCCAACAGGTAGAACAAGTACGGTTGTTACATTAAGAGCACAACACATTTAGTTTGCTAGCTAACTACGTTAGCCGGTAATGTTAGCTAAGCAGGCTACAGATACCACCTCAGTGTTGTTGTTTGTAAGCCCTGTAGCGTTTACTCCCTACATTCCCTCCAGTAATCACACCGCTGCATGTTAAGTCATGTTAAGGACCAGAGCCCACAAACAATAGAAACTTTATTTCTCATCCATTTGGGAGATGAGGGATTTAACCCTTTGTAGAGCCGATGGAAACTGTATTTAATTTTAAACGCCTAGGCAATTAGTATCAAAAAGAAAGTGGTGGGGACAATTTTAGGTAATGAGAAAAGTGATAAATTACGCCCATAGTTACAATATTTCAATATGATGTACAAGTTACAAAGAACATTTTGAGGCAACTGGGAATCATTGCACTTCATTGCAGTTGTGTCTCATCTAACTCTTTCAGCTAATCAGCTAATATTTGACATTAGTTATGAATGTAATCAAAGTATAAATGTTGGCAATCGTAAACATCCACTTACTCGTCACATCCATGTATTCGTCTCAAATCACTGCTGCTGAGCCTGGAAACCAACATAGAAACTGTTGTGAGTTATTTTTTCTTCATACTTTCATATTTATATTTTTACGAACAAATGTGCAAATGTGTGTAGAACAGCTGCACCGTGACACACCTAATATCTGTTCTTACCTTCCTTTCCTTTCTTGTAACGCCACAGCAGCAATGCTGCCATAACAAAGATTACTACTACTATTACACAGATGGCTGCTATCACATACATGTTGTAAGTATGAGATGAATCCTTGGGTGTACCTTCAAATGAGAAAAAAATGTTTATCAGTCTCTGTTAAAAGCACAAGCAACATGTTGTATTTTTCTTGTTGTCAATAAATCTCATTAAAATACCAAAACTGACAAAGTCCATCGCTCAATATTTTTACTACCCTGTCTGCGGCTCTCAGCCTCAAACCCAGTTGTTCCTGCTGAAGATATAAATCTCTATCGACACATCACTAATGTATAGTTTCATTTTTCAAGTTTTTTTTTTTTAGAAGGTTAAATAATTTCATAAAACCGTTGGGCACTGTAGCAAATATTACTCAAACAAGAGTAAATGGAGTATGTGTGATTGACTCATTAACTACAGGGAATAGTATGTCCATAACGGCAACGGTTTGACTTATTGAAAAGCTTTTGGACAATAATGGAGCTCGATGGTACAGAAGAATATATAGCTACATTAGGCTTTGGCTACACAGAAAATACTTGTTAGTAGGATCAGTTCATTGTTGGTTTTATTCTTTTCATGGGATTTGTTGATAAATGACCAGACATATCCTTTATAGGTCAGTTCACCCAAATGACTGAAAAACACATTTTCTCTCCTAATGGTATAGCCATGCAGATATCCGTCTCTTAAATTCTTACTTCGATCCAACTACAATTAAGTTGAATTTAACTTTGTCAGTCTAACAGTGTTACAAAATGACTGAATTTAAGTTAATTCAATAGTCACAGGTACACATGTCAGGCATTATAGGTCTAGTGAAAATATTAGTGAAGCAGAAATGATAATATCTCAGAACTTGAACTGAAAATATGCTTTTTGGAACCTGAGTGAACTGACCTTTTAGATATTTTTCTTTGGTTAAATATGACATAGAAAATAATAAAATAAAGAGAAGGTTTAAAAACATACACACCATACTATATACACTCAAACATGCAGCCAAGATAACATAACTTCAGACTATGCCAAATAAAAATTTTTTTTAAAAAAGGTCTGTCCTGACGCATTTATTGGTTCTGACTCTTTTTTTCATTTCCATTCACTTAGAAACAGTTTGGAGCCCCTCTGGGGAGCCCTGTCTCCCACTTTGAAAACCTCAGGTCCAAAGCACAGTATACCAAAAATGAATGATGAGAAACGAAAAAACCATATGTACTGTATATGTGATCCATCAGCATTGTGGCTGAAGTGTGAAGCTAATCCACTGTAGCATTTTGTTTTTGTCATGCTTGCAATATGGCTCTAGGGATAACAAAGACAGTTGGTTGATCGGCCAAAACTGAAAATTCTCAACATCAACTGGACAGATTGACAGGGAATTTTGCACAAACATGCATGGTCCAGAGGATGAACTTTAAAACATGTGGTGCCTTTTTACCTTTAGTGCGATCATCAGGTCAACATCCAATAAGTACATTTCCATCAGCCTCAGCGGTACTTTGTGTTTCTTGCTAATTAGCAAATGTGAGCATGTTAACATGCTAAACTAGTAAACATAGTTAACTTTATTCCTGCTAGTGTTGGCATTTAAGCTCAAAGCACAGCTGTGTCTAATGACATTCTCACAGACCTGTTGGCTTGGCTGTAGACTGTAAGCTTAAAAATCTCTTCCCAGTAAAAAAAAAAAAAACTTTGAACTCTTCTGTGAAAGTCAAACCTTAAAAGGATGTAAAAGAGTGCCAAAAATTCCCTCACATATATACTTAAAATAATAGCCATCAAAGGGGAATCTATGCCCTGGAGTTTTAATCTATCACACTTCCCAAAACTTGCCCAGAGTCCGAGAGCACATGACATATTTTGGTGGAGAAACCATTGGCACTGATCTTTTTCAAAGTTTAGTACTCACAGACTGAGAACATGTCTGAGATGACGTCGCCCACAGAGCAGCTGAGAGACTTCAGCTCTCCATTGGAGCAGTTGAAATATGCGGTGCTGGAGCTGTTGACCAACATCGTGTCTGGATCGCTCCCTTCACTGTTGTTCACAATCGTCAACATCTGACTCTCCAGTACGTTCCACGTCACCTTGGTGCTTGGGTAGCCGCCATGTGAGGAACATGTCACTAGGCAACTAAAGGGACGGTGTTCATCACAGCTGGTCAACGTGACTGACGGCTTACTGTAGTTTCCTAGGAGAGAGGGAGACAGAAAAAAAAAAAGTACAGTCAGTAGGTTTTATTGTCAAGGTTTCTGTCTCAAGTGGAAAAACAGTTCTTCACCTAAGAGCTGAGTGCCTAATTCAGAATACTGTATACAGTAGTATTCCATCGTAGTGTTGTAAAGAAACATAAACTCCTAACAACCTTAAACATGCATTTTGAAATGTTTTACACATTTACCTGTGATACTGAGGTGTATGCCAGTCTCAACCATTTCATTGTCGCTGTACCGGATAATGCACTCATAGTCACCACCGTGTGAGACGTTCAAATTGTGCATGTGCATACTGCTCTCGCTAGGATCCACTCTAGTGTTCTCCCAGGCCTCTGAAATGTTTTTGGAGCCATAGAAGCCATTCACAAACATGTGGCCCCTCTGAAAGTACAAAAATAATACTTTACTTGTTCTGGTTGGGGGGCAGAGAAAAGTCACATTTCCACCAACCTCCCCTCTGAGCTGAATCTTTGCAGCACTTTCTGGAGAAGAACAGTAAAAGAGAGCAAAGGGTTAGGGCATGCTGGGAAAACTTTCATCTAGCAAAGCAAAATCGGCGCAAAGAAATATATTATCTTTAATAGTAGGCAAATTGTGTTACACAGAATGTCTGAGTTTGAAGTATTTTTGTAAGGTACATCATATCAATAATGCACCATGAATGTTTAGCTGCCTGTGTGGATTTAAAGACTAATGCTATCGTGTAATATGAGAAATACAATTAAGAAAGGGACAAAAGTTGTTTAGCCACAACATTGATTTGTTATGTTGCATGTCAAATAGTAAAACCGCCAACAAAAAACTTTGCAATCTTTATGATTTGACTAAATTAACAAAACAGAGTTAACAGAAATTACTTTGGGCTGTGAGTGGGTGTAAAGGTCAGGGGTTTCTTGTTAAGGCTTTTTGATAGCTCAGTTCCTCTTCATTTTAGGTAAAATACAAAACTAGTAGTGTCCCTTTTATGTCTTTCGTGATCTGAAGGTCCCAATATCAAAAGTGACGTGACAGTGATTTAAAGGTTTTGCTTTTCATTTTCACCTTGTGTGTGGATGTTTGTCACCCCAATCATTTTTCAGCTGTTTTGATAGTCCACCGACAAAAAAAATGTCTGTCTTCAGCTTGCTAGATATTCAGCTTTCTTCACCAGCTAGTCATTACCTTTGTCTGTCTGAGATCTGGGACAGCTTATAGTTGTTTTATTGTGGTTGAAAACAGATATAGCATTGATGAGGTTGGTGGGACTTTAATAGTAAATGTATGGGCCTTAAAGGAATAGTTAGTTCGGGACATACGCTCACTCATTTTCTTGCTGAGAGTTAGATGAGAAGATTCTCGGCATCCCAAAAATGGTGAAATATAACTTTAAAACAAAAAAAAGATTGAGATAAAAGTTTTTTGAGGTTGGATGATAATAATTTGCGTGTTCATCTCTGCCAGCAAACCTTTCACATTATATATTATAATGTAGTTATTTCATTTATATGGAGCTTCAACTTGGTTTGTGTTATAAAACATTCGGTGCTGCCAAGCATAGTGTTGTGATATCACTAGTTCTTATTTATTATCACTAGTATCATTTATTTAGATCGACAACTGATTTCACTTTAAAACCAAGACGAAGGTGTGTGTCACCTGTTACAGAAGAGTGCCACATCATAGTGAAAAGTAGAGGCAGCCAGCAGAGGGAAAGCCTTGGGTTTCTTGGAAGACAGGAGGAAAGAAATGTCATAATTCTTCGAAATTGTTTACAGGGTTGCCCAGGTAACAGTTAGGGCATTGTAGTGACACATACTGTAGAGACGTATAATAAACACTCTTTGACAGACAACAGCTTCCTCGCAGCACATACTTTAGATTTCAATTACCCCGGCCCTGTGCCCAGAAATACTGTAATTGAGAGTTTCAGTTCAGTCAATACAAGCCACACATGCTCATATTGACTGAACTTACCCTCTTCATCACCTTCTTTCTACAGCTTACGGGACAGTGATACTACCTGAAACCTGCCGCTACGTTCTAAAAACAAGTACACACTCAAAGGTGTGATCAATGTGAAGCCCCACACACAGTAGGATTATGTGAGTACGTTACTTTCCGGATCAATAAGGTGCTTCATATCAATAGTTCCACCTAGAGTTGACTCCAAGGAAGAGTAAAAAAGCCTGAGGAGAGTTACTGATACTCATTAGAAGTAATAAATGTAATTTTCAGTTCTCAGTATTCTTGCCTTTTTGTATTAATGTTTAAAACATTTTTTTTTTTTTTGATAATTTGGCTCCATGTTTTTGTCATACATTTTGAGCACTGGAGCTTCAGTTCAATGATGATCCTTGACACAGGAAACAAAAACTCCCCTGAGTGATACAGGGTCACACACATATTGAATTAGGAGGTTAAGAGCTTTACATTGCTATTATGTTGTCAACCACTGGATTACTTCAGTGGCAGTACAATTTAAGACCATTTGCAGTAGCAACTAAGGCCTACAGTAATACTGCTGCCAGCATTTTTAATAGAGAGGGGGTTTGAATCCGAAAGCATTGAATGAATCGACTGTAAAACTCACATGGACAACAGCATACTCATTTCCATGACTACAACACTAGCTGTTCAGTTGAATCTTAGGCGCCCCACCCAAATAAAAGTTCCAAAGAAAAAAAAAAACGTGCTGCTGAGGGTCACATTGTAACATTGTAAATGTAGTGAGTCACAGCTTTGTAATGTCTTCTGCTGAAACTTCAAAATCAGAATGAGATAATAGGAAATGGCACGGGAACTTACCGAAAACACTTGTGGTTGCAAGGAGATGCCTGTTGAAAGGAAAAACAAGTTAAGTGATAGGATTGATTATCTTTTGATTCCATTTGGTATCTTTTAAACCACAGTAGCATTAATCAGGCAGGAATCCAGAATCACGTTTGGCCTGTTGGTCCCTTGCTCTAAATTGTTCAGAAATCTGAATCTTAGATAGATTAGATTTTGATTATTGAAGCAAAACTAAGGGGTGTTGTAGTTGCTGCCTATGGGTGGCTGCAATAGAAAACACGCCCTACCAGCTCCCCTCTAACCACCACGGATTCTTTTTTACATTTGCATATGTGTTCATTCAGGATACACAAACGGATACACAAACAAAATGTGATCTTATCTGACATATCTGAGTGGCCCTACACAGTCAGTGTGGAGAAGGAAAATGGTTTCTGTCATCCTGAAGAAACAAAAGAAGAAAAAAACACCCAAGTAGTGTTTTTTAACTGACTCCAAGGTAGAGGAAAGTCCCAGTGAGTAGTAGAAGAGCATTCCTGTATCTGCAGGGGAAATCTCCCTTCATACTTCAGAAAAGTGCCTTCTTGTATTCTATCAGTTTGTATGTGGTATTTTAGGGACTAAAAACATGATTTTCTTCAAGACATTAATGATTTTTAGAACCTAGTTCCTAGGGAGAAAACAATATCTGAATTGTTTCATTTGTCGGCTGTGGTGTAACAGGATAAGCACAGGTAAAAGTGACAGTTAAAGCTCTCTGCAATGACAAAATGTATCACACGCCTTGTCTTCTTTAACACCCGGTCACACTTCACTCATACATGCGGTACATACACAGTCTTGAAATTACACTGGCTACTTTCCCCCTTTTCACTCAGTATTGAAATGTTGCGCTTAAAACCCAAATTCACTGAAAAATCCAGTGCTTCAAGAAAAAAGAGAACTTTCAGGGGGAAACAGCTTCATACACCATGCTTCATGAACAGCAACAGTGTCTTTCCTCAACAGAAGGCACATCTGAGGAAATTCCCAAGGCCCTTATGAATTCGTGAAATATTTTACATGGCGTTTAGTTCAGAAAAAGTGATACCAGATACCATTTAAGTCATCATGAGGCCTGAATAAACAACAGGCATCATGTCTTATTCAGGTTTAAGTTTCCCTCAATACTGTGACTGTGTCCCTTTGTTACACCAGCACCTGTAAGGTAGTAATCATCCAATCTAATATAATAACTTTGCATTAAGTTCTACCTTTGTAAGAGCTTATGTAGATTGTCATTGTTGATACTGCATCAGAGAGGTGTTGAGCCAACTCGGCACATTTTTGAGGCTACAGTTTGTGGTTTTAATGTATATACAGTAAGTAAGTAAACTTGAGATAGCAATGGCAAAACAGAGAGCATTGATTGTGCTCGCGGTCTTCTATCACTTCTTTCTGTTATCACTACACCAACAGTTATTAGTAGTAATTGAACGTTTACACAGTGAGGCTCCCTATGGGTATTCCCACATGACGTAGCATGATTTACAATTCACTTGCTCTGCAGTATTGGTTTGAGAGTGTGAATACATGCCCGTATTAGTCAGATAAGCTCCGAAAACACCGACTGTTTTTCACATATTCGATTTATCTCATCACACTGTAGGTTTCATTCTTTTTAATGTGTGAGCTGTGTGATACTTCTTGTTGTTAAAAATAGATTTTTACATATGGGTGAAACCCTGAGTGAAACTGTAGCTGTAAAATAGATCAATCTTTGCAGAGATCAAGATTTTCTGATAGGCACGCAGTTGTTAGTTTACTTGTGGTTGACATTCACCACACATTCATACATACAGGTTATTTAGCAGATGCTCTTATACAGAGTGACTTACAGTGAACTAACTACAGGTACGGTCCCCTGGAGCAACTCGGGGATAAGTGCCCTGCTCAGGAGCACAATGGTGGCAGACCACTACCACCACCCATGTGGATCTAGCACCTAAAACAATCGTAGGGCACTTGAACACAAGTTCTTCCTGTGAAGATTTAGATTTTGGGAAGCTACGAGCCCACACTTATACATATATCAAAGCACACGCAGCATTCAATGTCGTTTCAAGTATTTCTTTCATACAGAAAACTATGTAAATGCATAAGAGACACTCTTCCTCCTTCTGACATTAAAAACAATTAAAAACCTTATTCATAACAATCTAAAGAATAGTTTTTTTAGAAGAGACAAGGGAAAGAAAATAAGACAAAACTAGTTCTTACCATTGTGCTGTGTTGCCTCCTCTCTTCTGTCTGAGAGTGAGTGAAAAGAACTTCCTCATCAAATGACTCACAATGGGGTGTAGCTAAATAAGTCATCTGACTTGTCAACAAGCGTCAATAATCAACTTGAAGTCAACTTGGACGTTTAACACAGTCCTCCTTTAGTTTAACACAGTCCTCCTTTAGTTTA
>CALSCE010009465.1:15848554-15882466 GCA_943593645.1 Bovichtus variegatus | reverse complement strand
GTTTAACACAGTCCTCCTTTAGTTTAACACAGTCCTCCTTTAGTTTAACACAGTCCTCCTTTAGTTAACACAGTCCTCCTTTAGTTTAACAAAGCTTGTTATCTTTGATACAGCATAAAATGACTTGACTTGACTTGTCACAGCACGGAAAGCACAGGTGTTACCAATAATTTCAACAACGGTTTTGTTCTATTCAACTTTAACAGTAAGTCATAATCATGTACAGTGAGCCAGCAAGCACAATACCAGGATCCTGAGACAGAAGCAGCTCCATGAATTTCACCCATCATTCATTTGATTATTTACACATGCTTTTCCTACTGTTACGCATCATAATGTCTTTTGTAATATTGTATGTAACTAATGTTTGTTTTGCTGAGATTCAACTTAAATATATAACTTACTGTTGAGCAGCTTGAAGAGGGCTTCCACAGAATCGTGTGGGTTGTCTGTGTGAGTGAGTGTGTGTGTGTGTGTGTGTGTGTGTGTGTGTTGCATTAGTCGTGTGCATTCATTAAGTCAAAAGACATCAGGAAGTGATGCATCCATAATATCACAGAACTGTGTAACTCACAAAGAATGCTCTGGGAGGGGGAAGAAAACAAAGTTCATAGTAAACCTTAGTTCAATGACACAGTCAGCTATTATTACACAAGCGTACTGAAATGGTAGTGGAGAAGCGCAAATCATTTTCCTTATTGAAAAAAACCCTTTGATTTCAGTTTGGTCTTTTCTGAGACTATGTCATAAAATAACATTCTATTGTAAAGAAAGAGAGTCTTAGGCAAGCCATTAGTAAACTTGCTATCTATGCCCTTATAGGGGATTAAATCAATACATATTTCGCATTTCACTTTGAATAGTAAAACACTAGTAAGATGCATGATTAGAGATCATAATAAAATGTGAGATTGCTTTATGTGCAGTCTGTTCATCCACCACAGCCACTATCTCTAATCTGTCACCTGCCACATTGTGGTCATTGCTCTAAGGAGGGTGCTACAACATGTGCTTGAATTCCTGTATCTCATGCAATATCTCAGATGCCAGATGTTCATAAAACGTCATTCCTTAGTTACAGGTGACTGTATACTGCCACAGCTGGTCTGCTCGTAACACTTCTGCAGCTAACCACAGAGTGTTTCACATTCCAGTTGTGTTCGACTATCACATTCGGTAAAACATCTTTTCACTTCTGTTTTTCAATGACTTTGGCGTAGCACTTTGTCTAATGATGAATAATAAAATATGTACTATTATTATCCATTTTCCTTACCCACTTAATTCCTGTTAATTGCCTTTCAAAAAAATAATAATTTGTAAGGTTCCCTGCTAACTAACTGACCTGAATACAAGAAGTCTGTACAGAGTCCATCATGTATTAACTTCCATTTTAATATTTAATGAAATATCTACTTTGACATTTGAGGACTAAAGATATACATAATCAAAATGCACGTTTATGTCACCCAGTGTTAGCACAGTGTTTCTGCTCTTTCTCTTTTCTCTAGTCTTTTCTTAGCACCTTGTAAGTTCTCCTTTACAACTTCCGTTGGCCGTGTGATAAATAGTAAAACAGTAGGTTTCGTGTTGCTCCATTTAGGAATAGGTCCATCCCAGGTGGGTGGAAAGCAGGGGAATTCCCTGAATGGGTTACCAGATCTGAAGGGACCAGCAGTTACTGACACACACCCCCATAAAAAAGTCTACTGAACCTGGCTAATATGCTGTTGGACTGTAGTGGGAAAACAACACTATAAGAGGATAAGAAGAGCATACATCAAATGTTGCTGTCTTGACGGGAAAATACTGTTTTCTGGTAAATGGTGTCAGTCCTGTTTTTAGCCACAACAGCAGGATTTAGGGAAGATACAAGAAACAAGTAAAGGCAGGGATTTTCCATGTGTATCCCTTAAAGTTTGACGGAAGTACCCAGAAAGTAGAGCCTCCTCTTCTCTTGCCCTCGACTCATAACTATTGTTTTCATTTAGCCTATCATACATCTGGTGTCAGTTTGAATCAATGGACTGCAAATGTTACCAGTAAATATTTTTTTATGTACAATAAATGTTAAATAGTACCTTTATATAATATATATATATATATATATATATATGACTGTAAGACATACTATTTTATTATTAAAGGGGAAATTATCATTGACTCACATTAGGGGCTGCATGCCATATCAAAAATATACTGACATTAAGCTATAGGGGTGGCATGTTTGTTGAAGGTCTCTGGTAAACGAAAGTTTTATATATTGGATGAGAGGGTATTACAGGGATGTTACATCCAGGAAAACTTCAGACAGTGTAGAAATATGTAAATCTTGCATATTTATTACAACAGAGATGACAAAGCTTTTTAGAAGATCTTCTGCTTAAACATAATGTAGAAGTTAACACCCACAGGCACCCTTATAGACCTGCTTAGGGGGTGTACAGGAATGGCCTGTGGACAGTGTGTGGGGGGAAATGCTCATAACCAAATGCCCCAAAGAGTAAAACTAATCAGTTCTTATTATGGTGGGAGATTTTGAAACACAATGACTATCTACAATCGGTTTAATTACAACCAGCTATCTTCAGTAGCTTCCTGTCTGAAAAGTGCTCCACTAAACTGAGGCAAATGCAGAATATATCTGTTAAAAATAGTTTTACAAGACAGATATAGAGCACGGTGCTGCAAAGTCTGCAGTTGGTAACTGTCTACCAGCTATCTGCTTGTCTCTCTAAAGCATTTTAAATGAGTTTGTGCTCCAGAAATACTAAGTGCTATTTTGATTAACCTATTTATTACCAAGCAGGCTGTTATGTAGTAAAGGCCAACAAAAAAGATAAAGGCCATTATACTGGTTATCCAGAGCTGTTGGGTAAATGAGCAGTTGGGTATGTGGACGCTGTGCGACAAAAGAGTTTCCCTTCCACCTATATAAGGTAATTGACAGAAATGAAACTGTTAAATATCAAGGGAATCCCTGTTTGTGTGTGTGTGTGTGTGTGTGTGTGTGTGTGTGTGTGTGTGTGTGTGTGTGTGTGTGTGTGTGTTTTAAAGTAGGTCCTTTATTATCTGACATTGAAGCCCTGTCTTGAAGAAGGGCCATATGTCAAATTCTAGTTTAAAGACATTGTTTCAGTAAAAAAAATATATATAAAATCTTACATGGTACAAATTCCTGAATTGTGTTATACATAATTACGACACAGCAAACCTGGGTCCAGGTAATCCAGCATAGAAATACTATACACAATGCACACAGTGGGTTATTTTTACACTAGGGTCCCCTAGGTTAACCTGAGCATGATGACAGAGGAGCCATTCAATTATGTTATGATTAATGCTTTGTGATGTCTTACCCTTTTCAGGTAAGACATTCTCTGGTAAAAACACATGTGTAAATAATAAAAATTAATGACATACTGTACAAGGTCATGGCTCACTGGGACACGTGAGTAATACAGAGCCATCAGCTAAATGAACTCTAATGTAATGTCAATGTTATAAGTATCACCTGTGTTTTAACTGTGACAAGTCAAAATGTCTGCTGCGAAAAAGGCCTATTGAAGTTGGTCTATAGACAACATGCATATACAATTTCTAAACATTCATAAAGAGCCTCCCAGCATCTTGCATTTAAAATGGAAGATTAGGCTGTACAAGTGACTTATTAGGCTGTGAGATTTGTTAATATGTGTTTGGGATGTAATTAATTTGAGGTAGCCTACTTGTACTTTACAGGAGTATTTCCATTTTGTACTACTTTATATTT
Organism: Bovichtus variegatus; assembly: GCA_943593645.1. NCBI lineage: Eukaryota > Metazoa > Chordata > Actinopteri > Perciformes > Bovichtidae > Bovichtus > Bovichtus variegatus. The sequence continues at coordinate 15,878,694 of CALSCE010009465.1, read as the reverse complement.
CTACTCCACAACATCTCAGGGGGGAATGTTGTACTTGTTACACCATTATTCATGACAACTTTAGTATGCTGCCTGGCTGTATAGTGTGTAAGTAAATGGCGTAAATTGCGTACAATTCTAGTTCCGCTGTGGTCACGTGGTACACTGGATCGTAGTTGCTACCTGGTAACCACGCAAGCATAATCTTGGAGGCACACAGGCACGAGTAACGGCTTCCCTCCATTAATTGAGTTTAAAAAAAGATCCAAAGATAGTACATTTGGTGGCAAAACGGTATGGTACCAAGGTTACTATTAGCTTGCTAGCGTGCTGAAGTCAAGCCAGTTAGCTAAAATGCTTAACTTTAATTCAAAGTGGTGGGGACGTTAGCTAGCTAGCTTGTTGATGTGTTTGCCCTCATATAGCCATTGCTTAGTTATAATTCTGCGACATAACTTTGTAAACATTTTTTGAGTCGTTCCAATCCAAATAGAATAATCTGCTTCTAACAAAGAAGACTGACTGAACGCATACTAACGTTGTTTTAGCGCTAGCACGTATACGATGGTACCGTTATAACGTTAGTTAGCTAATAGTTTAACAGCGATACCAGCACTGTTAACGTTAGCACTACTCTCGCTTCAAAGACCCTTACTGCTGGAATGTTAACGTACCCAACAATCTTTAGGGCAACGTAACTTTACGTAACGTTGTAGTTGAATAGACAGTGAACCGGGAAATTTACACGGTCATGTGGTGAGAAGATGACTCAAAACCGGTCTATTTCCTTGTTTCTGGGTCGACAGAATTAAATGACTTATTTACTCTAGATTTACCTGAAGTCAAAGCCTGATATGGCCCCATTTTATTTCCTGGTGCAGCAGTAATTAGTCTGATTCTAATGAAAACGTTAAAGTCTTAAGAATCTGTAGAAATACCCTTGAGACTTGTAAACACGATTTGTAGAAGTATCTATTTTAGACAATGTTGACCATTTAGCAATATCCCTCATGTAGTATGGTCCTTTACGGTGTCATGTGTTGTGTACTACAGCTTTCTCAGCGTCAGCACATTACTGCAGCTGAAGGATGCCCCACAGCTCAGATGATGCTCGCAAAAAGTTTATCCTGACCACAACTGGAAACTTCTATGGGATAAAGCCTTCATCGTCCCTGACTGACAGCCCAGAGCTCAATAACTTCTTAGATGATGGAAATGAATTTGTCCTGTCCATCAGCAGACATGACAATGACCTTCACTTGTCAAATAAGGTAACACAAATGTTTAAAGCATCATTGCAATGTTACAGTTTCCTAGCGCGGATCAACATATCCATGGTAAATCATTTGCCTCAGGGCTCATAAGGCCAACATCCTAACCTAAAATGTTTGGTAATTAGTTAAAAAAATAATACTAAAATGTCCAACCTAAACCACAATTAACAATGAATATGCCATTTAATCAAAAAACCCTGGTCACTGATTCTAATTTCCCGTCACTGTTTTCATTGTATTTGTCAAACGAATAACCTGCTAGAATATATATATATATATATAAGCAGGTCATGTAACTTTATTCATGCATTATACTTAAAACATCAACAATTGTCTTGACAATGAAACTAACATTTCATCTTGCTTTGTCAGATTGAAGCATCAGGGGACTCCAAAGATAAGGTGTTGGTGTTCTTCAAGCTGCATCCCACAGTGATCACAGAAGACAACCTTCACCAGAGCCTCCTGGTGTCGTCCATGTTGGAGTCTCCCATCAACACCCTCTACCAGGCTGTGAGACAAGTCTTTGCTCCTGTACTGCTGAAGGTGAGCCTGTCGCTATTACTTGGAACATATTTCAAGTTGGAGTTATTCAAAACATGTCCTATATTTGTAGGTAGAAATAAAACAATCTCATTGACTATTAAAATTTAAAAGGAAGAAAAGCCTGAGATAATTGAAAACAAATTATTGTCGATAAATATCACAACACCATTATCATATGTACATAAAACATTTTAAGGTGTTTTTGCCCTACAGCTTTTGATAAAGGGATTTGATGTGCCCAAATAAGGCAGAGAACAAGACTATTTAGTCTAAAACTTGAAAAATTGTTTCTCTCTTTCACTTCTCTCGAGGATGAGCGCTGGCGTTCAGCATTTGACCCTAAGCTGGCTGGCCTGCTGAGTGAGCTGGAGCTTGGCCTGGGCTCAGTGGTCCGCCAGTCTGGAGCACATTCCTCTGCTAAGAGAGGCCGCAAAGAGGAAGATGTCCTCGGTATGCATAAATATGTTTGCAGAAAAAAATACACAGGTCTAGGCCTTAGTGCCTATGATCATAGAAGTAGTAACATATGTTTTTAAAAATATTTGGATTTTGGATGGACTTAACATTCTGCATGCGATTTGGTGACATATCTTGCTAGTATGTATAAAAGGAAAGTTAACTTAACACTTGGAGCTGCAGTGACACGCTCTATCAGTTCAACTGTAATGGACTGCTGCATCTGAATGTGTTACGGGACTTTCTACTAATATATGTGCGGAATCTCAGTACACCTTTTACAAAGAGTTAATAAGTGTTTGGCTGAACAGGATTTGCATTTGTTCACTTTATAAAGGAGGTTGTTTTGCTTAACTGAACCTGACAAGAGGAAGGATACATTATGATTTTCAAACAATTTACTCATATCTTTTCCTCTCTATGCAGGCATCCTGACTCCCAGTGATGAGTTCCAGTACTGGGACGATCTCTCTGAGTGTGCGGAGAAGAACAGTTTGAGAGAAAGGGCTACATATTTCACTGAACAATTTAAACCCATACAAAAGGTATTCATGGCAATCTTCATGTATCAGGACGAGCTAAATGAAAAATTAAAGCTATAACATTTAGTTCATATTAGTGGTAGAACGATTAAGCGCCTGTGCTCACAAGGCCGATTATTTATTAATTATAGTATTTTACTGAGCTAACACACTAAGCTAACACTAGCATTGCATGCTGCTATCTTCTATTACATGTTGTTATTAATTAAACTAAAAAACTAAAACTCTTATTTATTTCTTATTTATTTTATTTTATTTCTTATTTTATTTTTTTTATTTATTTTATTTTATTTTATTTTCACTTGGTACATTTTTGTTATTTTAAGTTTGAAAACCTTGATCTTAACATTATTCTACGTACGGTTCTGAAAAGGGTTTAATAATTGTTCTAGAAGCTGGGAACTAACTACGTGACTCTTTGTGGTCCCGCCAGGAGTACGGTGGTCTTGATGGCTTGTCGATGCTGGATGTTGTGGATCTGGTGGAGCAGAGCAGAGACACTCTGGATGACGTTTGGCGACAGACTGATTTCGATCCTTATCCAGAAACGCGCATGATCCGACTCATGGATGTTATTGGTGGGACTCTCTCACACAAACGCAGACCAAAATCAGGAAATGAAAACAAATATTTGCTGATTTTGAAGATACATTGTGCGTCAAGACTTCTGTGTTACAAAGAACATTTAAGTACTGTGGTTGTTGATGAAATGCACATTTATTGAGAACAGAAACTGACTTTGTTTTCCGAGGAACACCTCAGTATACATTACCTACTGTATATACAGAACATGGCTTGTCAATAATTGTTGAATTGCAGGAATTTATTAATAATATTGACTCAGGGCTAGAGACCTCCTACATAGGAAACATTGCGTTTCCTTCAGCTAAAATGTGACGAGTGGACGTGTTTCCTGTTTCTATGTTTGTATATTTGCATGTTTGCATGTGCACTACTGCGTGTTGGTGCTTCTGTATGTGGCAATTTTGTCAGCTTTTCTTTTTGTGTGTGTTTGCATACAAGGTGGAGCCCTGGGAAGATATGTGCAGAGGAAGCTGAGCGGTCTTAAAATTTTTGAGGAGCCGTTTCTGTCGATGAGGGAGAACCTGAGAACGGCCGTTTCCATCTGTGAACAGTGGGTGGTGGCCTGTGAGCATCTGACGGGACAGGTATGGAAGAGATCCAAATGGGGAGAAAGTGTGCACACGGTGGTTCCGAAATTCAAAACATTTACCATTTCTCTCACAATTAAACACCTCACTTCAATTCAACTGGAAATTATGCATTTAAACATAACATTTGACTGCAATCCATCTCTGTCTAATAAAATACAGATAGAAGGAGATCCTCAGTTGGATTGTGGTAAACACTAAAAACATATTTAATTGCCTTTTTTTCTCAGGTGTGGAAGAGACATGCTCCACACCCCTGGAAGGGAAACAAGCACTGCCCGCAAACCCTTCATTGCCTTGCCAAAAGATTAGATGAGGTAAGACATGATTCTAAATCCATTGTCAAGGAAACATTTCAGGGCATACTTCTCCGTTTCTCGTGACATTGTGGTTCACTGGTTGCATCACATTCAGTGTTTAAAATATATCTGCAAGCCTCTTAGTTGTCCTTTCCCTGTTTCTGCTTGTCTGTTAAAGAACAGACGTCACATTTAACTGGAATTTCCTCTTGATATTTATTTTGAAACCAGAACACGGAAGGAAAAGTGAACCATACGTGGACTGACAAAGAGACTTGTTAGTCACCTTATTGATCCAGAAAGTAACCCACTCACATTAAACACTCATGAAACGTTTACGTGTATAGATTTGATGCTATATTTTTAGATCTTTACACAAATTGTGAACCTTTTGTGGGCTCAAAGCCTTTGGAATGAGACAGACTTAACATCCTGTTATGACTTGACCTGGCAAAGTCTTTTTTAGCCTAGAAAGGCTACCACCGACTTGGGAAAGTGGCTACTTTGATCAAGAGACATATAGCCATTGTCACATACATACCCTGTCCACTTTACAATAAATGTTGTATGTTGAACTTTCTTTTGACATTTTTAAACGCCACTTAAAACACAACTCTTTTACCAAGCCTTTCTCTAGCTCCACTTCTTACAGTGTGCATATCCCACGTAGGTCCCACATGCTTTTTTTAAATGGCCTTTTATGCCTTTGAATTAATTTTTATTAGCTCATTTAAAGGATTTTTATGCCTTTTTAAAATGTCTTTATTAGTTGATGTTTTAAATGGCTTGCTTTTTCTGCAACGCTGGGCACTTTGTCTTTACCTGTATTCTGTTTCCTGTCTTTAATCTGCTTTGAAATTGACAGCACTTTAAGCTGCTTGTCTTGTTGAAAGGCGCTTTACAAAAGAAGTTAATTATTGATAATAACTTGACGACATGTCTATTTTTTAAGGTGTGTGTCCCAAACCACAGCATCTTAGAATTAGTGCCATGGTCTGATAAGTCAGTCGCACAATGTAAGTCATGTTGTAAGCGCATAAATAAATCAATTGACATAGATAACATGTGAAAACACTCTCCCTGTTTATGTCTACCAGGTGGTGAATCTGCGCGTGGTTCATGAGAAATTGCTGCGTCTGCTACCAGGAGGGAAGCAGCAGGCTCTGACTTCAGGGCGAGTGTTTGAACCTTTCTCTGGACTCAACCCTCTGCATTACAACCCCTACACTGAGGTTAGCTGCATGTGCATGTGAGACTTCTGAATTACCTTGTTTGAGCCTACCTCAGGCCTGTACCTGTGTTCATTTCAGTGCCTCCGTGCATGCACCATATAATACAGGTGCAGGTTCTTAATTGCCTGGCAGCCTGATGTCACCTTCAACAGAATACAATCCAAACTGAGGGGAATTCCCAATCATGCTCACACTTTCCAGCTACACGCACCTCCTCCTGAATAGACTTTTAATCCCCAGCATAGAAAAGCAATGATTGTTATTCTGGCATTTTTTTAAGTTCCATCCCTCTTTAACCAAGAGTATGACTTTTGGTTGTATGTGGTGTTTTTCTTTGTAGCCTCTTTGGACAGCAGCGGTGGCTCAGTTCGAGCGCCTAATGGCTCCGTCAGAGCAGGAGGTGGCTGGCAGACTAAAGAGCTACATTGCTGATGTACAGGACAACCCACAACAGGTAGTGAAACACACTACTTCAGCTCAGGTTGTAAAACATTGTATGTGTGGCCGTTTGTTGACATGGCAACTAACCGTTTTGTGCCTGTGCGTGTGTTTTTGTTGTCTAGCTGTTGCAGGTTTTTCAAAAGCACAAGGAGTTGATCCGACGTCCCACCATCAGCAAAGAGCTGCAGTCAGAGAGAGAGACCCTTCTGGCCAGACTGCTGGACTACAACAAGGGTACATAGTTCTGCCTCAAAGTCTCAGAAAGTGAGGTTTCTGTGTCAGAGATATTTGGACGTTTGGTTATTGTGTCTACACATGGTGGAGAAATTTATAAAATGTTATGTAACGGTGTTATTCTCCTGACCAGACTTTTTCAAACTCGCATATGTGAGGCAAAGGCACTGCACGAGGTGAAAGGTTTATTTTTAGAATAGGTAAAGTGAACATGTGATTTTCCAGAGGGTCCGTGCTGACGTTACAGTAAAATCAAAAAGCATCTTAAAGCTTTCAGAAGCTGAACACACGCAATATCATCCAACGGTTTTATAGTCGTAATTGGGACCAACAGTATTTCTTCAGCCCACAAACGGAATAATCCAATCATTATAATAACTCTAAAACATATAAACATCTTAATTTGATGCATTTTTTTTATGTTCCTCAAATATCTTTGCGTTGGACAAACAATTTGTGGACTGTGAAAAGGAGATGTTTTGTTTCTAATCTTGGTGAGAGTGCTCTCGGCCAAGTTTCTCTTACCTAAGAGACGAGCAAACATAAGAAAACGCTGGTGAATTATGGATAAGAACAAAATAAGAGGAAATGTGTATCGCTTCCTGAATGAGGCCCATTGTTGTGCCCGATCTTTGACCCCTCTCTACTTAATTGATTTACTTAGGCCTGAAGACCGACTTTGAGAGTCGATGCCATGGAGGTCCTGGAGACAAGTCCGGGCCATTCATTGGCAGGAACCTCCCTGAGGTGGTCAACAAAATTGTCTGGGTCCGACAGCTCATACACAAGGTAACTGAGTGTGTGTGTGTCCGTTCACATGCGCACATATCCTGTATGTGACTGACCACCAAATAGCATTGGACTTTCATCAGATAATTAGACAAATGGTGATCATCAATACCTGATAATACAACTTTATCTTTTGCTCATGTTAAAAATACAAATAATGTGCACTGATTCTTTTTTTTCTTTTTTAATCCTGTGCTTGCATTCTCGCATTAGGTTGAGGACTCTGTCCGCATAGCTGAGGCACTGCTTTCAGACCTATCTGGGTTCAAGGGCTTCCTGCATTTCTGTGATGACCTGCTGGAAGTTCTGAGGGCGTATGAACAGGAACAGTTTGAGGACTGGTCAAGAGATATACTGTCCGGACTAGCTGACCCAAAGTCAGGGATCAGGTTGGAAACACTGCGCACTGGCAATTCTATCTTAATTGCCACTGAAAGCACTCCTTTTCTCCTTCCTTTTTCCATTTCCATGTTCATTATCACCTTATTTAGCATATTGACCAAGGGCATTTCACTTGGAATTGGTGCTGGTTTGACTGGATCTAATTATATTTCTCTCTCTCTGTGTAGTCTCCAGGCCAGTAACCGTGTGATGGACCTGGACCACGTGGACGGCAGGCTAAAGATCCAGTATTCAGACAGGCTGGTCAGTCTGCTCAGGGAGGTCAGGCAGCTCTCTGCTCTGGGATTTCCCATCCCAGCCAAGATACAACAGGCTGCTAATACTGCAGACAAATTCTACAGACAAGCCATAGTCTTAAAACAGGTGAGAGTGTAGGTCAAAACTGGTGGTAGTCTAGTGGTCTAGTGCAGGGGTCCCCAACCACCGGGCCGCGGACCAGTACCGGGCCGTAGATGATTTGGTACCGGGCCGCACAGAAAGAATAAAACCTTTTTTATTTTTGTGTTGGTAATATTTCTTGTAAACATTTTAATGTATTATATTATACATATTACAATGTAATGATAATATAAATAAAGTGCATAATATAAAATGGAATAATTACATTTACATTATATATGTAATAATTGAATTAAATGTTTTGCACTTAATTGTGGTTGGGTACCGCTGGTCGAGTGGTTAGGCTTTCAAATAGAACATCGAACACGTCGCTTTTCATTATCATATTTAAACTTTACCATGAGTTGTGTTTTGGTGGGGTGGTGGTCTCGTGGTCTAGTGGTGAGGCACCAGATGTTTGTGAGTTCAATACCAGGCTGCCACCATTGAGCCCCTGAGCAAGGCTCTTAACCCTGAGTTGCTCCAGGAGACTGTCCCTGTAGTTAGTTCACTGTAAGTCGCTCTGGATAAGAGCGTCTGCTAAAATGACCTATAAAAAACACACACACACACATTTATTTATTAATTTCTGTCTCATTATTTGCGTTTTAGCTCACTTTGTAAGTGTAATTGCGTTGTAGGTGGCCCATTTCTACAACACCATCGACCAGCAGATGATTCCCTCTCAGAGACCTTTGATGCTTAATCTTGCCCTCGCCTTTGAACAGGTCATCAAGGTACAACTGCGCACACTTGGAAATGATCATTTTTGTTTTCTATGTTAAATGTTATAAAAATATTATAAATATTTTTTTCACAAGTCTATTGTTGTGCATGACTGATGACTTGCCAGTGCCTCATTTTTATTTTGAGCATGAAAAGAAAGAAACTTACTCGTCACCTATAAATTGTACCTGCCGTTGATTTCATGCTTTGGACTGGAGGTAATCTTTCTGCTCGTCTTTTTCTTTCTTTCTTTTGTTTTTTTTTTTTAAGAATCCTCGTTCTCAGTCAAAGGAATCGGGTGGTAAACTGCAGATCACCTGGGACAACCCCAAAGAGTTGGAAGTTTACATTGCCAAGCTGCAGTCTGCTGCGGAGAAACTCTCCACCGAGAACAGGAAGCTACGCAAATGGCACACTGACTTCATTGACAAGGTTGTCGCATGATGTTATATTTTTACTTCAGTTTTTTCTACTAAACATTGAAATATTACAACCAAACTAAAGTCTTGCTCTGTATTTCTTTGCACACCTCTGGGTACATCTCTCAGGTGGTGACACTGATGAATGTGGACCTCCTGAGACATCAGCAGCGGTGGAAGGACGGCCTGCAGGACCTTCGTACTGGCTTTGCCACTCTGGAGGCTCAGGTATTGACTACAGTCAGAAGTATAAGTGTGTTTGCTGCAGGCCTTCATGTCATTTTTATCAACATGTTTTTACTAAATAAATGATGTCTATATTCATGACTATAAAGATTTGTAAAACAAAAACAACAGGTAAACTCTGTGCTCACTGCAAGAGTCATTGTAAATGTTCAGCATGATACAAAATGACTTCAGTGCTCATTACTTCGCTTTTCTTTGGACATGCACAACCTGTACACCACGCTTGAATTCTCTCCCTTTGGAAAACGAATGCATGCCGTGTGTTTTCAGGGCTTCAGGTTGGATGACATGCGGGCTTGGCGTCAGCACTGGAACCATCAGCTGTACAAGGCTCTTGAACACCAGTACCAGACCGGACTCGAAGCTCTGAACAAAAACCTGCCTGAAATACTCATAGACCTCACTTTCAAGTCAGTACACACACTTTTAGTGGGTCCAACTTGCTATCTCACTCTTTCTGTTTATTCTCTTATTCCATTTCTCTCTGCCTCGCTACTCTTTTTGCATGCGTTGTCATCTTTTTCTCTTTCTCTCACACTATTTTCCCATATCTCGAACCGTCCCTTTTTCTTGCCTGTCTATCCAATAATAACAACATTATTGGTTAGTCTGGAATAAAGAAGTTTTTTTGTTTCCTTCACTTTTGTTTTCCTTCTTGTGAATAGGCAGGGACGTTTGCAGTTTCGCCCTCCATTTGAGGAAGTGCGAGCACGTTATTTCAGGGAGATGAAGCGGTTCATCTCAATCCCAAACCAGTTCAAAGGGGTCAGTGCCCAGGGGGAGGAGCTCATCTTCAGCGTCATGATTGATAGAAATGCCACTGGCTTTGTCACCATCTTCAGCAAGGCCGAGGACCTCTTTAGCCGTCTGCAGGCTATACCACACAAGTTCAAGGTGCCTGAACAACATATTATTTTGACATTGATACTGATTATGACTTATTATTTATTATAAATCAACTGTCCTGTAAAAAAACAGAAACATCTGTATAATGTTAAGAGAAGTTTAACAAGGGTTTTTTTTTATTTTTAGGGTGATTATCACTGCACAAAATTAAACTATTCTAATGCTTTACCTTCTGTGGCTATTCTGCTGCTCTTTGACACTAAAGAGTCTTGAGCCTGACCTCAGTGTTCCATGTATTTTCCATTAATGATAAATGACCTATTTTCACCTGATGCTCATTGAAGCACTGCAATGAGCCATTGCTGTACTGTTTTCTTTGAAATATTGCAACTTGAATTAGTCATGCTTCTGTATTCATATACTGAAGCTCTGTTGTTTTCATTGTCATAATTTCCCCCCTTTACTCTACACTAATAAAACAGTGAGCCCATTATATTACCCTTTCCCTTTTGTCTGCAGCCATGCATATCTAAACTGTAGGGGAAAGCCCTGAGTCGACACAAGACCTTTTTTTTGTCTTCCCGTTTCTTTACTTCTCTTTTTATTTACTCATCACTGCCTTTTTGTTATGTGTCGTTTTGGTGACCTTTGACAGAGCAACATTTAAAATTGGGAAATATGCACTACGCCCAATCACCATGATTCTGTTGTGTGTGTGTGTGTGTGTTGTAGGAGTGGGTGGTGCTGGGCCAGGTTGATTTAGAGAAGTTATTGGAGAAGCATCTGAGCTCCGTGCAAGACTGGGAGAGAAACTTCAAGGCCCTGAAAGCCAGAGGGAAGGAGTCAGAACGTCTGCCCAGGTATATATCTCACATAATAAAAATAACTAAATATAACAAAATTATAACTACTCGCAGCCAAAATATAACACAATGTTAAAACATTTTTACTTTAAAAAAATACATATTAATTAGGAAACAGTGGGGAAGAAATCACTCTTTTGATATCTAAAGGCAGGTCACTTGTTAGGAGTGAATGATTAATAAAGCATTTTGTTATCAGCACAAGCTGGATCTGCTGAAACTGGTGACAAAGCAACAGCATGAAAGGTTTGTTTGGTTCTCTGCTATGATGCTGCTTTGTGGATGTCACAGAGTGCTTCTTTAGCAACGTGTACTGAAGCTGACCTTTTATTTCCCTTACTAAGAATATATTTACTTCTTTGGTCCGCTTCCAGTTAATTTACTCCACAAATACAGGAAATTTACACCCTAACAAAAGGGTCACATGCTCTGATCCTCTCCTTCCTCGTCTGTCAGTCAGGAGAAGGTCGACTGTATTACAGTCAACTGTGAGCCAGTAAAAGCTGTCATCGATGACCTGATCCAGAGGCTGTTTGACATGCTGCTGTCATCACTCAGGAAGTCCATACTAGGTAAAAACGGACAACTCGATTGTCTTTTTACTTAATTTTTTCCCCCACTTTGTTTTCATTCATTTACAGCATTAAAATTGCATTTAAAAAAAAAAAAAAAGTTATCAGTGTAATTTACGCAAATCACAAGCACAATCTTTTAAAATGTATTTCTCTGCTCTTGTTTATTAGGGTCTGAGCGCTGACAACGTGAAATTGTAGGAATTATTATTATTATTTTATTTATTTTATTTCACATTGGATCACATTTTATGTTGTGCTCCAAAACGTGATTAAACTTCAAAGCACAAAATTCAAACATGGTAAAAATGTACGTGAAATATGGGTCTTGCACGTGGGCCGTGCCAAAATTTCACCTACATGTATGAAGTTTGATATGTATATGTAACATATGGAGACATACAAAAAAGTCTATTGGAGGTATATCATAAATCCAACAGGAATTCGGCCATTTTTTATTTTACGGCGTTTTTTTTAACACTTTTTCACTTTAACAGACTCCTAGAGATTTCATTTTATCAACTTCAAATTTAGTAAGTATCATCTAAAGACCTTAACAATGAAAATATATCAAAATTCTGACTTTTCACAGAAGGCCCTTGCCATGGCATCACGGCCATTTTGAGCAATTCCCTGTAAAAGAGATTGTTGTTGTAACTGCACCATACATTCTCCAATCTGCTCCACATTTCTTATGCTTAATAAGAGGCCTTATTGTCTTCGTGGCCTGAAGACATCTACATGCAAATATTGACTCATAGTCATAGCGCCACCTGCTGGCAACAGGAAGTCAGCCTTATGTGACAAACATCATCCGATTTACCTGAAAGTGACATTGTGTGGTCGACACATGAGATAGAGCAATACAATGTTTCCTTCATGCGCGTGTTCTCTAGCACCGTATAGTGGACACAGCAAGTGGTGCAAGAATCACAGGTATGTCATTTCCAGCGCATCACACTCCACGCAATACATAATGTTCACTTGGGCGTCCGGTCTCCAACAGTCACGGCAATGTACTGCAGCGTCAACCGGCGCGTGGATGTGCAAGGACCCGTTCATCTTCATCAACTTTATTTGCAGTTTTGCTTTTCATTCATTCTCATAGCCCAATGACATCTCCTTTGTGGTTCCTTGCTTCCAGGGCACACCCAGGCCATAGACAGTTTTGTCTCAGAGTCAATGGAGGTGTTGTCCACTCGACCAGAGAGCATGGAGGAGATTGGCGCGGCCGGTGGCAAATATAGCCAGATATTAGCCCGCAAACCAGAAGTAAGACAAACACACTCGTAAACTCTGGCTAGGAAGTTTTGTGCAAATAGGTTTCTCCTACTCCTTTATTCATGGTGTCACATCCTAGGAATTTTAGAGAGAAATGTTCATTTTCCTCCATTAAGTTGAATATTTCTTCTGCCTGTAAAGGAAATGAAAAATGTCTTTGACATTGTTGCGCTTGTTTTTTTTTACTTTTCATTGATGTAGTCTTTTCATATCAGTATGTAAATTATGTTGGCCACTAATGTCAATAACATGACATGCATGGATTCATAAGTGTGTGGGCATTCATGTTGTATGTCTGTATGTGTTATAGTTCTAATGTTTGATGTATGACCGTGTCTTGTAATTCCATGCGGGATGAGCCAGATGTTCGACATGGTAGGGAAATAGACTCTCTAATGAACTCTGCTGTGTGTGCTATGTGAATAGATCCTGCCTCAGTTCCAGTGTGCTGAGGAGAAGAACCGCTTGCTCCGAGCAGTGGCTGGGGGTGGCCTGGACTCCCTGTCCTCTCTTAGGGCCAAGTGGGACAAACTGGAGCTTGTCATGGAGAGCCACCAGCTCATGATCAAAGATCAGGTGACATAAACTCACAAATGGATCATGGTCTCTCTTCTTTTCTCCTTCTATCTTTGTTTTCCTTGTACAATTCACCCCATGTTCTAATGCCACTTGCTTTCTCTTTGCCCTGATCCTCCCTTTAGGTGGAGGTGATGCGAAGTAATGCAGCTGGTCGTATCGACGCCTACAGGGCGGATCTGGAGCGGTTTAAGGCCCGCTGGGACCAGCTTAAGCCTAAAGATGAGATGCTTGAGAGTGGTGATCACGCTGCCCTTCTTGCATGCCTCCAGACCATCAGGGACAAGCAGCAAGAGTTCCAGGAGCTAGAGCTTGTGCGCAGTAAACTGTTGTAAGTCATTTTTCATATGCTGAATTTAGAACTTTTTCTTTTCTGAGAGAGTCAGGACAGTTGATGTTCATTGCCTTTTATAATCTTTTTAGAATATGCTGTGGTTTGATAAAATGTGGTTATGCTGTGGCCAGAAAATATCTTATATAAATCTTTTTTTTTATATTGACGGGATTATTAGTAACTTGTGTGGCTCAACATGAAACAGCAAACCTGATTTTCTTTTTTAATGTCCTTGTGGTCCCTGCTTTCTGTTTTCTATATAGATACATTTTTCTTTTTCTATTTTCTACTCGGTATTATTACTGATTCACACTAACCTGAAATGAGGAGAAATACTATATTATTCATGGCCTGCCAATTACATTACAGCCCAGGGCGCCGTGCAGAGTAGCCGCCCCCAGACTAGAACTTCTGTAAAAGCCTACTTGTGAAGTTACACGTTCTACCTACAGGACCAAGTTTAAGGGCCTTTACTTCAGGCCTCATTACATTCAAAGAAATAAAAAAGTGCCGTCTTACTCTTGGTTCAGTAATAACATCATAACTCAATCATAAGTGCCTCTCCTGCGTTGCGCCCGACAGCACTGTTAGATGAAGTGGCAATCAGACTCCTCTCCTCTCCTCAGTGAGGACTGTACCTATTTTGACCTGGGGGCTCCAGATTTCTCTCTGGCAGAAGAGACAAAAAGAGACATGGAGGAGTACAGCCAGATGTGGGGTCTGTATGAGGAGTGGCAGCAAGGCTTCACAGAAAAGGCCCAGGAGGACTGGATTACATTCAGGTAAGGGGGTTAAGTTCATGGCCTGCTGCAGATGGACCTCAGTCTTCTTTATGTCACAACTCTGCATTAATATCCGTGTTTCTGTTGTTTTACAGGAGCAAGACGTATGTGTTTGAGGAATTTCTGTTTGCGTGGCAGGACAGACTTAGGAAGCTGGAGCAGCCTACTGCCATGTCTGTTAAACTGCAAGGAGAAGTGGACAACTACAAGGTAGACAGTAGTACAGTGGGTGGAATAACATATCATCATCTTCTTTTCAGTTTCAGTGTATTCATTTTAGAAGAACAACAAACTACGAATCCCAAGCAAGAGCCTCGAGAAGGGCTTAGAGGCTACAATGTTTATTACCCTCGTGTGTTTTGGACAATAAACTGACAATCAGCTATTCTTAGAGGCTGCAACGGTGTTAAGATGTTATTCAGTGTACAGTAGGACAAGTCATGGAATCCCCAAAATCAAAAGGGTTCTTGTTTTGGGGAGCATACATTTGTTTAGAAACTGTCAATCAGCCTGATGCAATATATTTTGTGCAAGTAAAGACTTTTGTGTAATTGTGGCACAAGAAGAAAGGTCACATGATCACCAAAATCAAAAGGGTTTATCCTCTGGTGACCATAGTATGTTCAGCAAATTTCAAGTTTCTGAATATATAAATGTTATAACTACAGCAAAGAAAAAGAGAACATCCTTGTTGGGGAAAAAACATTTGATGAATAGTGGTGGTTAAATTATCTTTGAAGCAATAGTTGATGTGATCGTGGATCTCGTTACACATCTTTGATTAGTTGTTCGTATTTCTTTTGTAGCTTTATTTTCACACTTTCCCATCTGCATGTCTAGAACATGGTACCAGTGCTGAAGTATGTGCGTGGGGAACACCTGTCCCAAGACCATTGGTTGGACATGTTCCGTTTGCTTGGCCTTCCAAGAGGGACGACTTTAGAGAGACTCATCTTTAATGACCTCCTCGTTGTGGCAAACACCATCATAGAAAAGGCCTTGGAGCTCAAGGTATGTGCGCACACACTCATGCAAATAAATATACTTACTGGTGGAAACATACAACTTTACAGGGACACATCCCTCTTTAAATTGTCCCCAATACCGATCTTTGAGAATCCTTGTCTTTTGAGGTATGAGACTATGATTGATAAAAAATGTGAATTGTTATGGTTACCAACATGACCGCAATATGTGACTTGGGCCACTAGGGGCCAGCAGCAAGTAAGAAATTGCACATACAGTATATTAGTACAGAACACACCGGCTGGTCTTGCAAATGTCACTCATGTAAACACATACATTTAACTGAATCAGAAAACAGTGATATCTTCGACTTAGATACTGACCTTCAGACTCCTGATTGTGTTTTAGATTTTTGGTTGTCAGCCAAAATGATTGATGATTGATTGCCGTGTTCTTATTTCTTATCAGAATGATAATGAATGATTCTTTTCAGTAAGATAATATATATGTAAAATGATTTTTGTAAAGATCACACAATACTTGTACAATGAAGTTTTATATCAGCACATGCCAAGGTGTTTCTCTCATCCTAGATTTTCAGTGCCTAAACAGGGTACACGGGTGATGCAGAGGTAAAGGTTTTTGCTCTACCAGCCCAGAGGAGTAATACAGGCATCCTATATCCTATAGGATGCCTGTATTACTGTATTATATAAAATGTATATAAAGTGGTAAGTTGTGTGTGTGTGTGTGTGTGTGTGTGTGTGTGTGTGTGTGCACTTGTATTTAGGACCTGAACAGTCGTGCTCAGGCAGAGGTGACGATCAGAGAAGCACTGAGGGAGCTGGATTTGTGGGGAGCTGCAGCCACCTTCAACCTCACGGAGTACACCGACAGCAGCAGGCGCGCTTTAACCCTCATCAAGGACTGGAAGGATATAGTCAACCAGGTAGACACACAGGCACACCGACGCAAACAAATATGGACTCACGTAGAGTATATAAACACAAAACGCACACTTAGGGTTAGGCACAAAGCCTAATCAGGAAAGTGAAGGACTTTATTGAGTGACAGAGTTTATTGTAAATTAGTTTATTGTAACTGGTTATGGTTTTATTATCCCCTAGATTCTACTCTGGTGGATAAAAATGTAAAAAAGATAGTGGTACAGATACAGATGATATCCTGATTACTGAATGATATACTGTCATTTTCCCTATAAGAGGCCTCCTACATGTTCTGTTATATATTTATGTATAGTATGTATTTATACATACATTTATTCAAAGGTGTCTCTAACTCTATACCTTTATTGTCTCTGAGGTGCGAACCCAATTGCTGGACTTTGACTCCTCATAATACTGTTTATCGAGATAGTATACAAAGTCTGCATACAGAAAACATTTAATCGAAAGCCTCCTTCAGATTTTCTCCTTGTTTCATTATTTTTTGGAAATCATTATTTCAGGCGGGTCAATTAAAGTGACCACTTGGTAGATAAACTTGGAAGGCAAAATGTCTTCAGGAAAATGCAGGCATATCTACTGGCACCATTAAATGAAATGTTTAGGATTAGCAAACATCGGCTTTATCACCACTCTGTGCCCATCCAGGTGGGAGATAACCGCTGCCTGCTGCAGTCTCTGAAAGACTCTCCCTACTACCGCAGCTTCCAGGACAAGGTCAGGTCAAAGAATCTAGGCATACACTTTTATAATCTTTAAGTGCTTCCTTTTTTTATTTTTGGAAAAAGTCAATCTCCCCCAAACCTTCTGTTTATTAAAGAAACAATGTGTTAACTTAAGCAAATGAATTGCTGTGGTCATGTTTTCTTATTTGTGTTTCACCCATTCATCAATGTTTGCAGCACCAAGCCATGCTACAATATTTACTCTGCGTATGTGCAGGTCAGTCTGTGGGAGGTTCGTCTGTCAGACTTGGACGAGTACCTGCTGAGTCTGAATGCCATCCAGAGGCGTTGGGTTTATCTGGAGCCCATTTTTGGGCGAGGGGCATTGCCCCGGGAGGAGGCCCGCTTCAAACGTGTTGATGAAGACTTCAGGTACTCTGTGGACGTGTGTGTGTGTGTGTTAGTGTATTGTGTGCTGTGTGTGAGAAAGACTGCATCACATGCAGTTAGCTGTTGCTCTATATTTCAAATTGATTGTCCGCCTTAGAGAGACAGATCAAATGTAGATCTTAAATTTGACGAAGAGATAGCGAGCGCACTGCCCTCACCCAGAAATTCTCTGTCTGAAATGAACATTAAGATAAGATAAGATAAGATAAGATAAGATAGAACTTTATTCATCCCGAGGGAAATTGTTGCACAGTAGGAGACAGTATAAGATTAAAACATTTACAAAAATTTAGAAATAGTGCAAAATGTTTTATACAAATATATATATGTATAACAATTAAAAAGTAAGATGAGCTGAGATGGGGTAAGGTGCAATATTTGGCAAAATAACAACATAAAAAAATTAATAATAAGAATTACCAAACTAAGTATGAAGAGGGAAGTAAGCTACATATGAACCTAAATATAAAGAATGAAGATTATGAAGATGATGAAGAGAGGAGAAAGAGAGAGAGAGAGAGGACCTCAGGTCACTGTGTCTCCTATGCGTTGTAAAAATATTCACCATCTATCGGATATGAATAGACACATCCACAAATTTAAGCTCAAAGCCTAAAGTTGGCATTTAAACCTTTTATCATTGTTTCACTCCATATCCTATACTGATGGTACTTGTCTTCTTCTGCACAGCACATATGTTTTGATGTACTGTTTATTTTCTGTTTAAATTTCAGATTTATTGTGGCTGATATTCAGTATACCACTAGGATGGTGTGTCTTTTGCTGGGATAAATGAACCAATATAAGTTGATAAGATGCACATTCAGTAACAAAACACTCCCCCAATATGTGCAACAGGTCTATAATGTCCGACATTCAGAGAGACAACAGGGTTGTTTCTCTGAGCTCAAGGGCTGGCATCAGAAACTCCCTGGTCACCATACTGGATCAGCTGCAGCGCTGCCAAAAGTCACTCAATGAGTTCTTGGAGGTATACACACACACACACACACACACACACACACACACACACACGTGTGTTTTTGTATGCAAAGACTACATATGTACAGCATGAGTGGTAAGCATCACAGCTCTCTTTTAAAAAAAAAAAATAAAAAAGTTTTTTGTGTGGTTGTCGCAGGAGAAACGCTCCGCCTTCCCACGCTTCTATTTCATAGGAGATGATGATCTGTTAGAGATTCTTGGACAGGCAACCAACCCAACCGTCATCCAGTCACACCTCAAGAAACTCTTTGCAGGTCCGAAACCTCTGTTTTTTCTTTTTTATTATGCTGTTCCGATTTGCTCTGCTCGTCTTTGTATCGCTTGCATCATAGCATATTCTGTTGGAGTGTGAAGATAATCTGCGTGTGTGTGTGTGTGTTATCCGTG
Source organism: Bovichtus variegatus (assembly GCA_943593645.1). NCBI lineage: Eukaryota > Metazoa > Chordata > Actinopteri > Perciformes > Bovichtidae > Bovichtus > Bovichtus variegatus. Next base: position 15,859,867 of record CALSCE010009465.1, on the reverse strand, counting down.
CAGGCATTCACAGTGTTGTATTTGATGAGCAGTGCCAGCACATTGTCGCCATGTGTTCTCTGGAAGGAGAAACAGTGCCACTGAGAAACCTCATACGCATCTCCAGCCTCGTAGAGGTAAAGCTGTTGTGCAGAGTTTGTGTAAATATCTATACTGTATGTTCTGTGTAGGATGTAGAGTGTTACTGATAGGACACTTTTCAGCTTTGCATATATGTGTTTGTTCCAAAATAGAGTATATTGTATTTATTATTTTGATGAAGGATTGTTTGTGGCTGTTTGTGAACTGTCTTCTGTGAACTTCTTTCAAGGTGTGGCTAAGTGAGCTGTCTGTGGAAATGAAGGAGACTCTGAAGCACCTGCTGTATGATTGTCTGTCAGCAGGGAAGAAAGGGGACGTGGACCCCTCACGCTACCCATCACAGGTACACGCACGCTTTTTTTTACAAAACCCACAATACTTTGTTCAAGTTGAGATCCAAGACCACATAGCCAGGGTGTGAAGTAAACTGTCTGAACTTTCTTTTCTTGTCTTTTAGATTCTGTGTCTGGCTGATCAAATCCAGTTTACCGAAGACGTGGAAAGAGCTCTAAAAGAGCAAAATTTGCAGCAGTTGGAGCTGGAGCTCAGTGCCAAATTAGAACACTACACTACGGTGGACACCAGCTCTGACGGTCACGCTAACACAGGTAGTTCTGTCTGTGTTTGCGTGGTTGAGTTTATGTGTGTCTTTGTTCTCAGACTGGTGTGACTTCAATGTGCTGACATTAAAGACATTAGCTGTAGCTGTAGCTTTGTTCAAGTTACTCACGGGGGTCGGTCTTGACCGCTTTTTCACCACCCAGAGAGTTTGTGTCCACTCCCATCTTTTCGACCATGCCTCTCTAAAATGTGCTTCACATTCCAAATGAATGCACCCTAAGTAGGCAATCTGATCAAATGCAAGGGCCGTCCCACTGTCGGCTTGTTATGGAGGTTATCTGACCACTAGTGGCCGAAATAAATGAATGTAATTTTAAACAATAGCCTGGATGCATTTCATGCATGTTGAATATAAAATGGATGATATGAAGAACAATGTGTGTGTTTGTGTAGGTTGTGTGCAGGATAAATATACACACACACACACACACACACACACCAGGTTATGATTGTCATAAGCTCTCTGTCTCTTTATTCGTAGTTTTGGTATAGTGCAGACAAAACCCTCTTGCCTTTATACTTAAATGTATTCAGCCATACACTGTATGTCCCTGTGCTGGTAATTCTGATCATATAATCTGGGGTGTCATTCAAATTTAAGAGGGTAAAACATCTTCTGATGTGAGACAAATACAAACTGAGAGAATCAGTGCCACATCCCGTGTGGCGTTTTTTGTCATTAAATGTTTAGACACATTTTTAGCATGCCGAATGACGCTCAGGATATCGTTCTGCTCTTTAATCTCTAGATTTGGTAGCTGATCACATTCCTGATGATATTTCACCTCCCCAAATTGCCATGCTCTATAAACACTTGCTACTTGCCATTTGCTCTTTGTTCCACTATCAGACTCCCTCTTGTGCTGTTAATGATTGAGCCCTGATCAACATCTTGGGTTGTTACTTAGGACTGAGAGATCAATCTGAACGACTGCTCTTGCGTGAATCTCTCAATAGCCGGTCAGACTCAGGAGGCTGCGGAGAGGCAGTACCCTTTAAAGCTGCAGACGCAGTATCTGGCAGGCTCATTGAATGTCTTGGGGCTGAATATATAGCTACATTAAACATGACAGCAGAGTTTTATTTAATTTTTTCACAGTACTTGAATTTGTAAAAAGGACTTTTGAATTTAAATCAAGGTTTGTTATTCATGCATGGGATGAAAAGCTCCTCCACAACCCTGGTAGTGGCATCATTTCACGGTACATTGCTGGCAAATTCCAAATTTCTGTGTCGTGAAAATGTATCTATGAAAACAGTGCTTGTTTCACTTGCACAGAGTGTGACTGGAGCCAAATTTCTCTCATCAGTTTCTTAGATTTCTTACTTTTTAACATAATTGTAAAATAGCAAAAAAATGTCAGTGCAGCGCTGTGATAGAGGTTATTATGTTTGCCGAAAATATGTTTCATTTTGTGACTCTCTTGCATTCAAACACCATCAACACTTGAAATAGAACCCGCTTCCATGATAACATCTCATTAAATGACTGGCTCCCTTAGAACAACCAGGTAGGCTGAAGAGGCTTTGGAGTGGCAGTATTGATTAAAGTAGCTAAAGTAATGGCAAGAAGGATAATCTAATTACCCAATCTACATTAATGGGCCATAAACCAAGGAGGGGAATGCGAGTGAGCTTCGCTTTGGCACAGAGACAAGACAAGATGGTGTTCATTTGGCAAGGTATTTTTTTATGCTTCTAGGGCTAGGATGACATCACTGATGCATTTCTTCTGTACACACAAGGCATTTAAAGCACCTACCTAGTGCATAACTATTGGACCCGCTGTAATTTACAATACGCAATCCCAACTTCCGAGATGTACGTAGAAAAGTAATCCACAGTTACGATTTATGGTTCGAAGATCTAAGCCTAAAATGTCTTGTATGTAAGGTACTATATGCCTACCGTTGGAAGTAAAAAGAACAATTCTGTGGATTATACATGGGCCTCGAGACTAGTCATTTTTAAGAATGCATATTTGTATGCATAAAGAAACTTATTTAGTTAGGATCGCTCAAAGATATCCACTTGAGGGCATTTTTCGGTCAAACAGTAAACTTTATCTGTTATTCTTGCTGTATTTACTCGTTTCTATTTTCTTTTTCATTTTTTTTGCTCTAGCTGTGACACTACAGCTATTTAATCGACAGAGGGGTAGTTAATGATTAGGGTTGTTGGACAAGTTAGGAACATCACACTGTTTTTCCAGGATTATTATTTTTTCTTTTTGTCATTTTGCCTTTTTTTTAGAGAGACGGGACAGATAGTCAGTAAAGAGGGAGAGAGGGAGGGGACAACATGCGGCGAAGAGCTATTTCTATGACAGTTAAGCCAATATTGGTGGGTGATATTGACTTTCCGGAATATCACTGTGGCTGTATTCATGTCTGAGAAAGTTCCCCTTAAATTGTTGCTTGTTTACACGGTGAGGGGTCCCGTTCTCCTCACCAATAGATACAATTCTGCATTTAGACTTTAAACAGCTTCCCTTACAACTGACAAAAGCTGCTCTTTTATGATAACATAAAAAGCTATTGCCGTTCTGTCTGCTTACAATGAACGCCTACCATCCATCCACAGCAAAGCAGCAAAAAAAAAAAAAAAAACTAAATTCGGTAGTACTTGATTTAAAGTGTTAACATAGATGTTAATAAGAATCTTCCATATTTAGCTATTTTTATTAGAATATCATTGAACAAGACAGACAGAGAAGAATATTTGATTTGAAAAATATACAGGATTCTGCTTTGAACCAGCAGGACTATAAAGAGTCTTACACAGTGTATAACATTTGATGATACAGAAGTTTCTGTTTGCTCCTGTGTGTGTGTGTCTGTCTGTCTGTCCGTCCGTCCGTCCGTCCGTCCGTCCGTCCGTCCGTCCGTCCGTCCGTCTGTCCGTCCGTCCGTCTGTCTGTCCGTCTGTGTATCCCTTTTATTGCAAATACCAAATAGGTTTGTCCTTGTTGAATATTGTGCACGACATTTACAAAAACGATCCTCATTTATAATCAAGTATGTTATTTGCGCCATTCTACCAATCTCCGCCATCCTGATATTCTTGCATGTCTCCCTGTGCAGAGTCCAGTGTCCTGCAGCTGAAGTTGAAGGCATTGATTCTCGATATCATTCACAACATCAGTGTGGTGAAGCAACTTAACCAGGCAGGAGTTACCAGCCCTGATGCCTGGGCCTGGAAGAAGCAGCTTCGCTTCTACATGGGAACAGACAAATACTGCCTTATACATATGGTGGATGCACAATTCAGCTATACATATGAATACCAGGTGTGTACGCGCATACATGCAAGTTGAATACACACTTCTTTTGTAAATGACCAAATGAACACACTGATGTTTCCTTGGCTGCGGACTTTATTTATTATCATTCAGAATATAAGGTCAAAAAATTACTCCAAAAAATACAAAGTGGTAATCGAATCGACTTACTTGTTCAATCTGTAATGACTTGAAAGGGAGGAAAGCAACAAGCATTTTCAACTCGTATGTGAGGCAACTCATTTGTGTAAAAACGAAAAAGTGCATTTTGACTTGATAAATGACTAGAATTATTAAGGTATTGCCTGAATTGGATTGATTCATTCTTTGTACGATGACTTACTAATGAGTTTCACCCTCATGATTCACATTTGAGCCAGCTGTAAGACGCTATAAGCAAATAGTGTGCATGCAATTTGAAATGTCCTTACTGCTGGTCATCAACATATGCATGTTAGAAGTGCTCATGCATGCGCAGTATGTTTTGCCAAACTCTGATAAATAGACACAGTGTGTACTGTACATAACATAGTCCCTTGTAGTATCTCACAATGTAGTGTCAGTGTGCACAATAATGCTTTACTTAACCCAGCGTTGTACGTAGACAGTTTTGGGCATCAGTGTGGTATTCTGAAAATCTTAAATATGCAGGTTTAATATGCCTTTCCAATCACCTCCACTGATGTTACTACCATCCCCTTAAATAACCTTCTCGTTACTCATGGGTCTCGCAAAAAACGGTTTTATGTTCCAGAAAATCTAGTTGAACTTCTTATCTGTTACCTTTGGGTGGCACTGTTTGTGCAGAGATGAGGAGCGCTGGAGATGCCTTTGCTTTTTATTTCCCCTCTGCACTTTCTTTAAAACAACACAAGCAACACTCAGTCTCACTCATATTCACTTTCTTTGGCTGTTATTCCGTCCTCTTTTAATCCATCATCTGTCTGTTTGCCTTTATCCTCGGCTGACCCCCCCCCCCCAACCCCTTCCCTCACTCGCCATATCTTTACTTCTGTCTGGCTATCTCACTGTGTTTCTGTCACTTTCTTTCTCTCCTTATCGCTCACTTTCTTCTCCACCCTACCTCTCCTGTCTCCCAGGGGAATGCGGCTAAGCTGGTGCACACTCCACTGACGGATAAGTGCTACTTGACTCTGACCCAGGCCATGAAGATGGGACTGGGAGGAAACCCCTATGGGCCTGCTGGCACAGGCAAGACTGAGTCGGTCAAAGCCCTGGGAGGGCTGTTCGGACGCCAAGTGCTGGTGTTCAACTGTGATGAGGTATAAGGACGCTCGTAGAGAGTATGTGACGGGTCTAACGTGTCAGCCCAAACTTAATGATCATTATTCTGACCATGAACATATGTGTGTCATGAGACGTGCATGTATTTTACTTGTGACCCCGCACTAAACAAGACTGGTAATGGAGAACACTTGAGAAGAGCTGTTTTTTTTTTCTTCTGGTTTGCGTCCGTCTGTTTTTCAGGGTATCGATGTGAAGTCAATGGGACGAATCTTTGTGGGCTTGGTGAAGTGTGGGGCATGGGGCTGCTTTGACGAGTTCAACCGCTTAGAGGAAGCGGTGTTGTCTGCGGTCTCCATGCAGATTCAGGCCATTCAAGACTCCCTCAAACATCACAAGAACGCATGCGAACTGCTGGGGAAGGAGGTCAGAATTTAAAAATAGATTCAGACAAATACCTTAATGTTTATTTATTACATTTCTCAAGCCCGCTGTCTGTCTTTTTGCACCACTTTTTTAATGTAATATTTCTGTTTAATTCACTGGCCTGTGTACATACGCACATACTTAAACACGCACAGTGAGAGTTTTTACCTTCGACCTTAATTCATTGCCTTTCCGTCAAAACAGTTCTTTATTCATCCGTTGTGGAAGAGTCGGTTCGGTCATTAATCATCAATGAAACTAAATTCATGCTACTGTTGTATAAAACACATAGTAATGTGAATAACTTGTCTTCCTTCTCTTCATCCTTCAGGTGGAATTGGACCCAAACTCTGGGGTGTTCATCACATTAAACCCGGCAGGAAAAGGCTATGGAGGCCGACAGAAGCTTCCAGACAATCTAAAGCAGCTGTTCAGGCCTGTGGCCATGAGCAGGCCAGACAATGAGCTCATTGCTGAGGTCATCCTCTACTCGGAGGGCTTCAAAAGCGGAGAAATGCTGGGACGCAAACTGGTTGCAATCTTCAACCTGGCCAGGTAGAAAATGTTTGGTTAAGGTCCAGGTCGGATGGAATGGGAATTTAATTATATTCAGTACATTTTCTGTCAACTTAACATCAGAGTACTAATTAAACAGTATGCATGTGACCTGTGTCACCAATCTCGTCTTTATATCAGTGTGGTTCTCTGAAGCTGGACTGAGGCTACAGGAGTTTTAGAATCCTCACCGATTTTGAAGTCGCGTTGCATCACGTACATGAGGAGAAACTTCACAGATGTTCTTCTTGTCTCTAATCATTATTTGAAAAATAATGGCGCATCACACACTACAGGATATTTTTAAGATCATCGTGCCAGAGGCAGCAATGCACCACCTCACGTGATCCCATGGGGAAGCAGATGTAAACAAAATGGAGACTGATGTGGTGCAACAGCCTGCTGTAGGAGGCTAAAGCTTTGCAGTGAGAGAAAACAAAAGCAGAAGACTAAAGTCTGGATGAGAAAAATAGTTTGGGAGATGCGGGTTATCTATTCTTCAGCTAAAACTGGAGGTGAGATTTTAACTGCCAGTTTTAATATCTGTCAACAGTGCTTTGCTAGCTCACGTTCGCTTCAAGGGCTAGAATGTTTACTGTTGCTTGGCAACACCGTCAGCTGCTCCACCTCGTCTCTCTCATTGGCTTTTGTGGTCGTGCTCGGAAAGTACTGATGTAATCATCCAGATTTTAACTCCTGAATATCAAACATGTTTGAAACTAATCGGGGCCGAACATCAGTACCGACCAATGTCCCAGACTAGATTTCCCCTCCGATTGTCAGGATGGGTGAAACTCCTGTAGTCTGAGCCCTGCTTAAGTGGTGTTTTATTCCAAACCAAATATTGCTGTGGGTGTTGAATTTATTCAAAAGGACTTACTCTGCCACTACAGTCTATTCAAATATAGGCCTATTGAACTTGTGGATAAGTTATCCTCTACCTCCCACCTCTTAGCACTACAACCAGTACCACAGTCAATTCAGAGTGTGTGAATATGTGTGAAAATGTGCCTTTATGTGTGTGTCCAGGGAGCTGTTGACTCCCCAGCAGCACTACGACTGGGGTTTGCGTGCTCTGAAGACGGTGCTGAAGGCCTGTGGCAGTCTCCTGCAGCAACAGAGGAGGAGTCATGACAAGGACGAGAGTAAGACCCCCTCTGGCTATGTTTTATTTTAAGGTACAATATCTCTGTGAGGCTTTTCCAATAGTGGAGAAAGAGGGTGCCTCTTTGACCGTGACCTCAAATCACATTCTTTGCTGCCAAAAGTACACATTACCATAACGTGACATCTGTCAATGGAGAGTGTACTTGACAATTGTGACTAACGCAGAGTAACAGGATTTATTGAATAAAATCTGCTGCAACATTTCAGGCTCTACAATCACATGCTCAAGGGCTTTCATTCCAGCAACCGACACCAGATAACCCATAACTTCTTCCTATTCCGAGTTGAGGTTGTGCTCTAGACTATGGGTAAAAATCTGAATTTAGAAACAAAGAAAAACAACAACTGAAAAAGCATATAAGCTCTCATCCCTCCATGACATACACTTGAATGATCCTGCCACAAATGCTAACTTTGGTCAAAGGACAAAATCTGGTTTCACAAATGTAGTTCAGTTCATTTGGTCCAGACCAAGGGGAACAATAGATACATTGCTGCTTTTCAACTCTGGTTCCGCTTCGTGTTCACACTTCCCTTTTTCAAACAAGCCGAGAGGAGTAAACATGAAGTAATACAGACTCATCGGTAACTTGTTGATTGGACAGTTTTAGCGACTGTCATCCTGCATCATCAGGACCCACACATGGGGAAATCCAGTTCCAGTGACTGACGTTTATGAGCTTTATGACACACTTTAATACTTCTGATGTGTATGTACATGTTCTTTGGTGTCACAAAGAGTTCACAAGGAAATATCTGATTATAGGCATTGTTAGTATTATTGACCACATGCTATGAATAATCACAGGCAGCTACAGTATTGATTCACTTATTACTGTGGGATCGCTGTCACGCAATTTTTAATTGACAAAGTAGGCCTACATGGAGTTGGATACAACCACAGCTGGGCACATTTCCTCTGTGGCGGTGCACCCCCTCGCAACTTGCTGTGGGTCGGCTTGGAAAGGACCGACCTTTGCCCATTCATGTGGCCGTACTGAAAATGAAATTGTCTGTTTGACACGCCTTCACACTCAATATGAGCATTTATTCATGCTTCGTAGGAAGGACAAATTATATAATAATAAAGTACAAGTCCTAAACTGACACAAATGTGCAGTACAAACGGCTGCAGCAGTGGTTCAAATCAAAAGATGACTGAGATAGTCTAAGCTTGGGAAGGCTAAAACAAATGATTTGCACATATGATATTGTCCTTGTGTGTTGCTTTACTGTTTCAGAGGATTTGAATACTTGTGCCATAAATCCTGGTAAACATTTCTAGACAAGCTCTGCTCCAATGGCTTAAGTCTAAATGTGCTAAAACACCATTGGTGACTATAGCCGACATCAAATGATTTAATCAGCTGTGGCATTGACGTTATGTGACTGTCAGACGCCGGATTCTTCAGGCTTGTGACAGCCTGCTCAACAGACCAGAAATAAATGAACCACAAAGGCAGAATAGTCATTACTATACTGTCATGTAATATAACATGCAGCAGACAGCCACAAGCTAATTAAAGTTTATCAGTTTAATGTCTACATGGGATTTTTCTCTTCTTCACATATTTATTGTTATTATTATAACTATAAATAATAACGTCTCTTGTTATGTCCCTGCAGTGTATTGGTTTAAGTAAGATGTTCCAACGCAATTTCTTTTCACAAAAAGTCAATAATGTGAAAGTGCACTTTTTTGCTCATTTGGTGAAAGTGTCTCTATAATGTGTCCCCTGAGAAGTGCTGAAACCGTCGCTCTGATAGTAAGCTTCTGACCTGAGCAATAGAAAGCTGTCGAACTGATGGAAAGGATTAGAGGATAAGGTAAAAGTAAAAAAAAAATTGTCTGCTTTGGAGATGCTTATCCTGTAGCCAACAGGCTCGCACGACGAAATGTTTTGATAGTCCGCGTCTTTATTTGTGGATATCTCTTAAAAGCAGTTGGAGAAGAAGAGGCGTACTTGAACACCCAAAACGATCCATTGACCAGCACTTTCCCTGTACACCTGCTGTCGTCCTTGTCTTCTAAACCCTCTGATACAGGCACGCCATCAATTGACATTTAGTCCAAATGGCCGCTTAAAAACTTTTATTCCCTTGGGCTCTTTCGCTTGTCTGTACTTTTGTCCTTCTCCTTTCTCTCCTTCCCAAACACTTTGCCAGAGTTCTGTTGTTTACCTCGTCAGTACCTCTTTCTCCACCTCCTCCGTCTGACCTCCTATTAGCTCTCCCTCTGATACCTGACTGTCGATGCCGCTCTCGTCCCACTCGTTCTTACTCGCTGCCCTCTGTTTCTCACCCCCATCTCCCCTTCATGTCTCAACTTTTCAATACTTTACCCTCTCTTCATTTTTTTCTGCCTTTTCTTGATCCTATCCCTCTCTCTCTTTCAAATCCCTCTGTTCCACCACCCGCCCTTTATCTGTCCGATAACACGCACACACAAGCATGCACACACACACACACACACACACACACACACACAGAACATGCACCTCCTGTCTGTTCGATGAGTCCCCGAGGTATTCTTGTGTTTGTCTCTGTGTAGTCTGGCCAAGTCTTTCTCTCTGCTCTAAATATAAGCATTTGTTCCTGCAGAAAAGGCTTGAGAGAAGAGAACAAAAGTATCGACGAACTCTTAAATCATGACAGGGTTTGGTAATTAGCACTTTTGTAACAGGGGGCATGTGCGAGAGCAAAAGAATAATGAGTTTATTGTCGTATAGCCTTTTGTTTTTGTGTTTCTGTATTATTTCTTTGCTTCTCTTTCTACATATAGTCTTTTGTACCAGTATAAAAACAATTGAATATTTTTTTTATCATATCCCTATTGAAGTATTTTTTTTTTACGGATTTGAATAAAAAAAATAATAAAACAATCTTTTTTTTCATCGACATCCAGTTCAGGAGAGTAGTCTGGTGGTGCAGGCATTGAGACTGAACACCATGTCCAAGCTGACGTTTGCCGATAGCTCCCGGTTTGATGCTCTGGTCAGAGATGTCTTCTCTGGGGTTAATTTCACCGATGTGGAGGACCAGACACTAATGCAAGCACTGGACCAAGTCTACAAGGAAGCACAACTTGAACTTATACCCAGCCAGGTGTGTGTGTGTGTTTGTGTGTGTGTGCACGAAGACATCTATTTATTAGCCGAATATAAACATTATTTGTCATGATACATGATGTAAACTGGTATTTGGCAAGTATTCAGGATTGCGCTATACTGCAAACACTGAGACACAACTGTTCGGTAGTTTGTTGGAAAGATGGTGGAAAAATCCTACATGGATTCTGACTGTTTTCCATCTATGAGTAGCTCAAGAAGGCATTGGAGCTGAATGAACAGCTGAGACAACGCATGGGCGTCGTCATCGTAGGGCCAAGTGGAGCAGGCAAGTCCACACTCTGGAGGATGCTTAGGGCTGCTCTCAGCAAGACAGGCAAAGTGGTGAGTAAGAGACAAACCGCCTACCTGGATTTTCATTCACTGATACATCCTGTGAATTGAAAATGCAACTTGAGAATATATTCAAAAATGCTGCAACGTTGCATTTTGTAAGGGCTTAGATTCCAAGTGTGTGCCATCTTTAACTCAGGCTTTGTTTTTGTAGGTGAAGCAGTACACAATGAATCCTAAGGCCATGCCCCGACAACAACTGCTGGGACATATAGACATGGACACAAGAGAATGGGCTGATGGCGTCCTCACACATAGTGCCAGGAATGTGGTCAGAGAACCACAGGGTAAGAAAGAGAAATCACTCAATTGGTACTTAGCCAGTCTTTTGACAACTGCAGTGAAGTTTTATATATATATATATATATATAATATATATAAAATATATAATATATAATATATATTATATATATAATATATATAATATATTATATATATATAATATATAGTATATATACCGTATATATATATATATAT
>CALSCE010009465.1:15809926-15838554 GCA_943593645.1 Bovichtus variegatus | reverse complement strand
TTTTAACCTTCCCTTTTTCGCCACTTTAGTGACGAGGACATTGATGTGGGCGCCTTGGTGAAGTCGTGGTTAAGGGGTCAGCCAGAGGAGTGTTGCAGTAACCTAGAAAGCTGGCTGGGAGACTACTTCCAAAAAGCTCTGGACTGGGTCCTCAAACAGGTAACCTTTGCCCTATCCTACTTCGTCAAAAACGGTAAAACTGTGTGATTGTGCTGAATGACTTTGAACTCAAGGTTTTGGTCAGGATGATGAAACAATGCTGACATGATTTTGCATGCACTTAACAATATATTGGTGATGCTAAAATATAGGACTTTCTGAATAAATGACCTCCACGTATACTGAAGAGTGTTCATTATAATCAATTTAATTGCTCACATTATAAGCGTGCCATGAATTCACAAAAATCAGCAGGCTCCAGTTATCATATTCAGTTTAGTTAAGTAAGAATCACATAGTAGGTTTCTCTTCTTTTTACATCATTAAAAAGAAAAAAAAATCTTTAGTGATTTTTAATTCAAACTTATATATACCCTTCTCTTCTTCTCTCCTCTCTTTAGAATGACTTTGTGGTGGAGACTAGTCTGGTGGGTACAGTGTTCAATGGTCTGTCACACCTCAATGCTGTGGCAGAGAGAGGTCAGTTCATTGTTGGTCTTCTCAGGGGTTTGGGAGGAAACCTCAACCTCAAAACAAGACAAGAGTTTGCCAAAGAGGTGAGGCCCCCTGTGCTTTCTGTATGGACAGAGGGTGACTGTCTAGAACAGTTTAGTTTTAGTATTCAAATTTAATTCATGTCTCAAACTTAACTTGTTTCTCAGAGTAAGTCTTCTCAGCTGTAACTGATAAAAAAATGTTAAATAAAGGGATGAGTCATTATTCGAGTACCAATACAGGATATGCAGCTGGTGGAGCACTTGTGCCACTACTCAGAAAGACATCAGTTCTTAATGTTCGCCCTTCTTTCTTTGTACGTCTGTAGTTGCTGAGCTGGGCCAGGGAAAGCCCACCAGACACTAAAAAACCACTGGATACCTACTACGACTCTGACAGCGGCCATCTAGCAGCTTATACATTCCACCGTCCCGAGGGTCTCTCACTGGAGCAGCTCTCTCATTCACACACACTACCGGTTATTGAGACTCCGGACATGCAGAGAGGTCTGCACTGCTTCTCCCCGTGGCTCACAGCTCAGCACAGGCAGCCCTTCATGGTGGTAGGGCCAGAGGGCTGCGGAAAAGGGTAACTACATTCATGCAGAGTGGCGTGCACACACAGAGCGCAAACATTTGTATACAGTAATCCTAAGCAGAGGGAGCATTTGCACACACACACTTGCAATATGATCTACATGGGAGACACAGTGTGTGAGCACAACATTGCAGAAAATCCCCAAATCTGGATCGAAACCCAAAAATCCAGACTTTTTGAAAACGTTGATTAGAAATGTATTGAACTCGTCACACCGTGGTGATTGCTGAGTAGCTGTTATCGTTATCTGACATTCACTCATTTGGCAACATAGCCATGATTGTTTCATATCGTTTATAAAGTTTCAGTCTGTGGAAACACTAAATAGACACTGTTCCAGGCACACCTCATGTTGGTGTGCTTGTAAAAAATATATATATATATATATCAAGGTTTCTTGAGATCATGGTGGAAGAGTGCATTATGGTTTGTGAGGCGGAGGCACTCAAATGTGGAGAGATAAAATATTACAAGCGCACAATCAACACTGATATCGAAGCTTCTTTTATTAGAGACTTGACCTTTTGTGTAAAGGCACTGACAAGTCAGAACAAGGATCAGTGCATGTGTGTGGGTGTGTATGTGCTCGGGCTAATGTATATGTACGCAGAGAGTTGTTCCCTCAAAAGTAATTGCTTCCCTCCCCAGGGGTTTGAAGAACAAGGGTCACTCAGTTTGCCTTTTACACTCCAGTTGAGTCTCACGCAATGTCTCTTTTTCTCATCCTCTTGCCGTCTGAAAGGTCACTGTGCCATTGAGGCACTGGGTTTGTCACTCTTCTAATCAAAGAAAATCTAATTAATTTACAGACACATACACTTGGCGAAGCATGCATGCATATTATTTACTTTTCAATTATTATCTCTTTCTGTCTGCGCCCGAACAAAATGTCTGTCATTGCCTTTGGGTCTGTTCTGACAAACATTGTTCTCTAGATCCCAAGTAGCCCTCTTGCTATGTACAGCACTGCCACTAATTTCTTCTTCACATCATTTCCTGCAGTCCTGGCACCATCCTAAACATATACAGTATGAGATGTATAAGAGTCACAGCATTTATTCATTTTGGCTGAAGTTGTCAGACCCTATCTGGTCACACTTTCTAAAAAAAAAAAAAAAAAAGAAGAAGAAAAAAAATGACGGCCTGTGTGTTTTTTGATCCTTTTTATGTATTTATTGTTTTCTGTCCAGCATGCTGCTGCGCTACGCCTTCTCTCGGCTGCGGTCCACCCAAGTCGCTGTGGTTCACTGCAGTGCCCAGACCTCGTCTCGCCATGTCCTACAGAAGCTCGGTCAGACCTGCCTGTTGCTCAGCTCGAACACCGGTCGAGTCTTTAGACCCAAAGACTGTGAGAACCTTGTGCTCTACCTAAAAGACATCAACCTACCCAAACCTGACAAATGGGGGACCAGCAACCTCACTGCCTTCCTGCAGCAGGTAGAGAGGACAACACATTAGTGAATAGACGATGTGGTTAAAAAACAACTTTGACGCTGCTTCCTATCACATCAGTGTGGGTCCAGGCCTGTTCCGCGTATTATCGGAAAGTAAATGGGAGTCTCTCTTACAGACTCCCTTTGATAAATGCCTTACTTTCTCTTAACTCTCCTATTTCTTCCACCGTCTTAATTCTATCCCTCTCGTCTCTTTCGCTCTCTGTCTTTTCTCCAGGTTTTGACGTATAAGGGTTTTTATGATGAGAATCTGGAGTGGGTGAGTCTTGAGAACATCCAGGTGGTGGCCTCCATGTCAACAGGGGGTGCTGTAGGGAGCCATTCACTCACCTCCCGCTTCTCATCTATAGTTCGCATCGGCACTATAGAGTAAGTACGGGGAAAATGTACTGAACACATTACTGTACACATTGCCAAACATCCTGCAATATACATGTATTTGCCTACATCTGTGTTTTGTTACATGTTGTAACATCATCATGTTTCCTTCGTCTCTCTCTGTTTCACTGTTGGTCTCCCTCCATCCCTGTTCCACTCTCTTTTATTTGCTACCTCCATCTGCCTCTCTGCCTCTGCCTTTAGCTATCCAGACAGGGAGCAGCTGCAGACTATCTACTCCGCATACCTGCAGCCAGTTCTCCAGCATAGCCTGGGCAGCCAGGCATCATGGGCCAGCACGGGGAAAACACACCAGCTGGCTGGGTCTCTCGTGCAGCTCTATGAACAGGTATTTACTTGGACAGGGTGTTCATTCGTGTTCACATTTGTATTTGTAGCAACATGGGCTTACCTGAGATATTGAAAGCATAAACATTTCATTATCTGGTTCGTTTATTCAACTTCATTAAAATGACTGTGTATCACAAACGTACACATAATTAATCATGTGACATTTGTGAGTTTAATTAACTCATAATTGGATGAATTTGTTTGTTTTCTCTGAGGGGTCTCGTGCCATCAAAGACTAAACTGTATATAAAGGTTGAGTGAGAGGGCAGGTTCAACAAAAGTCCAGTATACTTACATACAAATACTGTTTTTTTAACAGAACCTTTACCCATGTCATGTGTTTGGAAAAGCCAGAGTGGAGTTCTGCAGGAGAGTTGTTTAGTCCTGTCTCAGATGTTGTACAGGCACACGCTATCAGTGAATGAAGCGTCATATGGCACGTTCTCTTTTATGCTGATGGGGCGGAAACACAAGGCACTTCTTTTGGTGAATCAATGTAAATTCGACCGTACGTTCAGCATATTGTCAGTTGCCAATGGATTGTGTCCTATTGATATGTATGTATCGTGTATCTCTCTGTGTATCCTAACTCTCAGGTGAAAGCCAAGTTTACGGTGGATGATCACAGCCACTACCTGTTCACCCCCTGTATCCTCACAGAATGGGTCCTCAGCCTGCTGCGATATGACCTCACTGCAGGTAACCAAACACACATGCGAGAATGCAGCACATTAATGTGTGTGTGTGTGTGTAATTGTGTAAATGTAATAACCAGGGCCACTCAAACCTTCTCTCAGTTAGGGAATGTGGTGGTAATTCAAAAATCAATCACCTTCGGGTAAGAAATGAACAAATATAGAAGTTAGAGCTTTGCCGTTATTTAATGAAGAGTTTGAATTGTTACAACAGAGTTAATCGTTTTCAATTGAAAGGACGGATAACCTGCACCAACGAGTGTTGCAAGAATCCGACCAGGAGTCTACAGAAACACAAGTCATTTGTACAGTAGAGTTGCATGGGCAGGACAGCAGGTAACACACATTTCTGTCTACCAAATGGGAACCAAGGCACAGAGACATCAGACGTGTTAATTACAACTGTTAACATCCGTCTGCTGATTTCTTGACAATGGTGGTGCCTTACTGTCTGTCACATCCCAGCAGACAGGGACAAAAGACATGTGTATTACAAATGTGAGGAAGCACACTGTAAGTAACAACTTTATAGATACAAAATATAACCAGAAGACTATATGATACATTTCCACAACAGGGAACAAATAAGAACCTTAATTGGGACCCAGTTATCACATGTGGGAACCCTAAAGACTCAGACCCATGGCCAGTAAGGGGCTTACACCCACATTTTCAAAAGCACTGCTGCACTGGTTTTTCTACAAATTCCCTAAAGTCCTCACGTAGAATAATGTTGTTGCTGCTGAGGAACATAAATCATTATAACACTGTCAGTCTGATTCCGGCACTGTATGCCGGAATCAAAAGGAGAGCGCCATATGGCTTAGTTTCATGTCAGTATTCTTTTAGCTCAGAGCTACTGTCTCACCTTTCTCTCCGTTCGATCTCTCTCTCTGTCCTCACTTCCTATCTGTCACTTGTCTCTCTCCCCCTCTTTTATCATCCTCTCCCTTTGCTGTCCTTTCATCTCTCCCTCTGTCACTCTTTCTCTCCTTCTGCAATGTGTTCCTGCTGTGATAGTGAGTCCAATCATTTATTTTAATTAAACACGTCAGCGGACAAACTTCTCTTTTCCTATGCTCATCATTTTTTGTCCTTTTGCTTTTTTCTCCCTCTTTTCCCCTCTTGCTGCTTACCTTCTTTTTTGGTATGTAAAAAAAAAACAACCTTTCTTTATCTTTATTCTATGACTGTGTTGCTGTATGTGTTGAGTTTAAGTGTGCATGTAATCATAATGGATTTATTGAAAACACATCATAACTACTCCCATAACGTTGTCTAAAAACCCCTCTGTACATGACCTGCTCCACACCAAACAGCAGACAGGCACAGTTAGCAACTAGCTAGCTGGGGAACATAGTGGAGCATTTAGCAGCTAAATAACCAGATATTTCCCTTAGGACTTGGTAGAGACCAGAAACAGAGCTAAAAGAGATTGGACTTGTACTTACATTTGCCAGGCGGCTCCAGATGAAATCTAATTTAACTGCTAGATGTGCAAATGGGCATCTACAAAACAACAAACAAGTTCGCCATATGACCTTTTAAAGACGATGATCTGTTAATGTTGTGTTCAAAGCTTGTTTCCACTCCTCTGAAGTGTTTGTTATTGCAGGTTTAATTTCTGAGTTTAAATTCCATTCCTTTCAAATTTAATGGAGATAACACTAAGTTTGAATTTGAACACCAAGCGTGATTATGTATGTTTCCCCGTATGAATGATAAGGAGGTCATGTATGATGCCTGATACAATGAGCTTATCACAGATATATCAGTATCAGCGGTTTTGCCAGCCAATAAATAAGACAAAATACATTACAAAAATGACAAAGATAAATTATGTTTGAGGTCATTTAGAAAGTGTTGCGTTAACATAGGTTGTCCACCTATAAGAGCATGGATGAGTTTTTTTTAACTCTTGGTCATAATTCTTTAATAACCAAATGTGTTTATTTATGTATTGTGTTTTTAACAAAATAAATGTTGTTATTATGAATTCTCAAATATCAATAGGAGAACCTTACCTTTAGTGCCTCTGGTGATAGAATCACCACTAAGGGGGGTTTTGGTCTAGGAAATCACTTGAAAGCCGTAGGCATAGGAAATGTTTAGCATGACAACATGGCACTTTAAGTGTTTTCTTTTCCTTTGTGGTCTTTAAAATTTAATATGCCACACAAACCCGGGAGTGTCAACTGTGTCTCTGTTTGGCTCCCTTCTTCAGGTCTTTCAATATAATGTGACAGACACTGTTGAAGCCAGTGGCCTATGAGACCACAATTCTGTCCTGTCCCTGTAGCACTCTCTTTTTAGCTACAGTGTAGCAGCACTCTGCTGATTCTTGGGGGAACATAGTAAATTTAGTCATACCCTGGGAGGTGCGTTTGTCATGCCTGATCTCACCAAAAACAGCCCTTTGACTCATGTTGAGCGCTTTGACTCATGCCTGAGTCACAGTGTAAACACTGTGCTTGTGTCTGTGTCCGCCCTTTTTGAAACTTAAACAACTGTGACAGGTATGGACGGACGACAAAATACTCATTATATGTGTTATAGTGTAAGTGAGAAACCGAAAAAAGTTCCCTTTGCAGATGAATCACTGAGTCTTTTGGTAAGTCCCTGTGCTGAACTTTGTACCAAGGTTCTGATTTAGAAACACATTTCAAACTAAAATTTAAGAAATGCCATTTTGTGTTAATGTTAATGCAAGCATGTGCACGGCTTGGGATATCCTGTCGGGTGTTAATCCAAATATGTGCGTGCGTGTCTCATGTATTCCTTTTTAGCTCAATCTAATGTGACAGACAGCGTGTTGGAGGTGGTAGCATCTGAGGCCAGGAGGCTGTTCAGAGACCGGCTAGTTTCCTCCAAAGACCTTCACACCTTTGATAACATCCTCTCCTCCATCATACGGGGAGACTGGAGCTCTGATGCTCTAGACAACATGACTGGTATGGGATAGATCAAATCTCGCTGACATACACCTTCATTCAAATCCCACATACACACACAAAACAACTGATCTCTATTACAGATTGAGTACTTGATGCAATTCATGCCAAAGCAATGTCTGATTGGCTCTGTTCTTTGACAGCTTTGCATTTATGGCAGTTTCTAAGCTAATGGTGTGTTTTGCTTATTTTAAAAACCAACACCTCTTTTAATCATTCTTTCAATTGGTTGGGCTCCAAACCGCTTCAAATTGTAAACAAAACTCAAGTGCTTTCTTTCAAGTGTTTCTCATTCACTGCTCAAGAATAGCACAGGTAAAAACATTTGAATTCCTTGGTTATAGCAGCAGTGAGATGCTGGCAACTGGTTGTCCCTTCCTGGTTGGAGCTGGCAAGACTCCAATGCTACACATGCCTGCCAACTCTTAGTGTGACATAAATAAGCACAAACGTGCGCAAGAATCAAAAGCTGTGCCAGAATGATGTCTAGTGTGTCGTCTACACTGTGCAAGAGCTCCCCTCAGGACCCTAAGTCGAATGAGAGTAAAAGATAAATGCCGATCGTGCCCTCCTTGGATATAAATGCATGTAGTTATACTGATATATACCATGCTCGGTAATGATCTGCACAGCAGCACTAGAAATAATTGGCAAATGTTGGCAAGAGCCAGTTTTCTTCATGCAAACTAATATTGGAAGGCAGTATAGAGGGAACACGCCAAGGAAGCTTGTTAAACTCAGGGAGGTGTAATGATCAAGAACAGGTCCCGGCTGCTGAATAAATACAATGACAGATCTATAACAGAGGCCATTGAAACTGCTAAACGAAAGCTTACAGTGCTGGCAATTAGACTAAAGGTCAAACGTTTTTCATCACATCAACACATCCAAAGCGTGCGTCCAGCTACAGTGTCATGCCAAGAACCAACTCTATAAATGTTCAAACTTAACATTGGGGGTGCATACTTATAACACCAGCATTTGGGGGCGGCTGTGGTTCAGGAGGTGGAGTGGTCGTCTACCTACCAGTCGGAGGGTCGGTGGTTCGATCCGCATCCTCCGCGGTCAGCATGTCAAAGTGTCCTTGGCAAGATACTGATTCCCAAATCGCTCCTGATGAGTGCGAGTGTGTGTGACTGGTCATCACTGAAGAGCATGTGGCACCTTGTACAGTAGCCTCTGACTCTGGGAGAATGTGTGTGAATGGGAGAATGCTGACGTGTGGTAAAGCGCTTTGAGTGATCGCAAAGATTGTAAAAGCGCTATATAAATGCAGTCCATTTACCATTATGTTCAGTAACTAAAAGACAAGAAACTGCAATATCCCAGAAGGCGGCACCTGGCAATGATTGCAGAGATTGCAGAGACAGAGCAAGACCTTGCAAGTGCAATGGCTTTTTTTCTTGAACATCCCCGTCATCTGCTCGCCCTTCTAGGCATTGCCTATACTGCTGAATATAAACATAAACAGTCTGCATTTATATCCAGCCTGTGATAGAGCCTCAGCTGAAGGCTGTTACTTGTAACCCGAGCGAGAAATGCCTCTTTCAAATGATGGTTAAAAGTGCAGTCCACTGGCGAAACAAACACCTGCCTGCTTCTCCACAACATCTGGTGTGTAAGCTGTGGGATTTGGAGACAAATCAAGACGCCCAGGTTGAACATTCACACACATTTATCACATTCTCACATGTGGTTGACTGGTATTGGTTCTTTTTTGTGACAGTACTTTCCTTTACTTTCCTCTTTTTTTTTTTTTTTGCATGTGCATTTTGTCTCACCTCTGTAGACAGCCTCTACTGTATGTCATTGCATGTGCACACACGCGGGTGTGTTACTAACCGTCCGTAATATTTCCCCTGTGTGCAGATGGTTTCTATGTGACATGGGGAGCCTCTGAAGGAGCTGTAATGGCTCCAGGACAGTCTCTCCCTCCTCATGGTAAACAACTGGGGCGTCTGGATTCTGCTGACCTAAAACAAGTTATACAGAAGGTACACAGTGAGGAACTGTTGTCTGGTGTGTTGTGTGTGTGATTAGGCCTGTTGAATGCACTGCACACATACTGTACATATGTCTTTATGTACAGTAGTACAGTAACTAAACAAGTAATGTACTTAAAGGGGATATATTATGAAAAACTCACCTTTTCAGTGCTTATGGACATGGGGATCTGAATTCCTACCAACCCACAAACTGTGAAATCATTTTTTTTTGGGCTGCCTCAGTCAGAAAACATGGGATTCAACAAGCCATTCAGATTTGGCTCCCCTTCCTATGTCCCATCCAGGCTTATTAAAATAACCCCCCCCCCCCCCCCATAGGAGTATCTAGTAGTACAATTATATTTTTTGATTGAAATGCCAGTATTCCATCATTAATATTATGCAATACTTATACATTCAGAAAACTCTAAAATGTGCTATTATGCATAATGAGAACTTTGCTTTCATTGGTAATAAAGTATTTTGACATTGTGGTATTGCTACTTTATTTTGCTTATTTTTCTGCTGCTGCTTTTATCTCTGTGCTATTTGTTTCTTCTTTTCATTTTATTCTATTTGTTGTGGTGTCTGCTGTGCAGCTTTTACACCTGTGTGTGTGTCTGTGTCTGTCTGTGTCTGTCTGTGTCTGTCTGTGTGTGTGTGTGTGTGTGTGTGTGTGTGTGTGTGTGTGTGTGTGTGTTCCTCCCGTTCCCCCCTTTAGGGAGAAGTGCTGTACAGCCGTGATAACAGGGAGCTGGATCTTCTCCTGTTCTGGGAAGTGTGTGACTTTGTGTCTAGGGTGGATCGGGTCCTCAGCCGACCCGGTGGCTCTTTGCTTCTGGCGGGCAGGAGTGGAGTGGGTCGGCACACAGCCACGTGCCTGGTGTCCCACATGCACGGATTCACATTGTTCACACCCAAAATCTCCCGTGGTTATACTCTTAAGCATTTCAGCAATGATCTCAAGACGGTAAGAGTGGATTGTCTTTTTTTTTTTTAAATTTTTTTTATTGGCTCAACTAGTTCACATTTTGCCAAACTTACCAATTCTTTGCAGAATGTGCTTAGAGATGATTGTACTGAGCTTTTAAATTATATTCCTATCAACATTCTATCAAGTTTGTTTTTTTTCATTTAAATAACACAATTGATTTGTTGAATGCCACCTTTTAATCGCAGTTAAAGTGTTAATACACAGATAGTTTGCTCAGAGAACTTTGGTGTCGGTATACCTGTGGTGTGTCTCGTTTCTATGTATATCAAACGTATAATGTGTGTGTATGCATACTGTATGTGTAGGTGATGCAGCTGGCGGGCCTGGAGGGCCAACAGGTGGTTCTGCTGTTGGAAGACTATCAGTTTGTTCACCCAGCTTTCTTAGAGATGGTCAACAGCCTGCTGTCATCAGGTGTGCATTGTGTTTGTTTTCCTTTCCTTCCATGTTTATGAGAACAGATTTGACTGAAAGTGATAAAGAAAATGTTTACTTTTTATTTTTGAAATACGCTTATTATACACTTTCTTTCATGTTTGTATACTGTGTGCGCACATTGTGTCTTCTAAGTATGGGACACATTCCTATTGCAGCCCTTGTTTTGGGGTAAACATGGTCTGCGTTTTGATACGAACCACGCACTGGTCATGTTAGTAATAACTATGCTGCACCGATCATACAGTAGGTTGCAGTTGTAATGCAACCTGGCCCTACTATCTTGTGTTTAGGTTCTTCTGAGAGATGCTCGTGTGTAACGACACACTGATCATATATTTGTGTGTGTTATGTTTCAGGGGAGGTTCCAGGTCTTTACACCCCAGAAGAACTGGAGCCTCTCCTCTCCTCCCTCAAAGATGCTGCTTCCCAGGATGGATTCACCGGACCACTCTACAACTACTTTTCCCACAGTTAGTACTGTATATTTATCGAGAGCCCAGTCCATCTGTCTTGTCTATTTATTCAATTCAATATGCTTTATTGGAATGAATGCAACAAAGACAACATTGCCATTCTTGTAGTCTGCTCCCATCTATGTGGTTTATGTTGTAAGGACATGTGTTGTACTTTCACAGTGAGAAGAGGCCCAGAGCTCTTTCTCACTGTGAAAGTACAACACGTGTCCTTTCCTCCCACTGATTGTGTTATCGGTTGTTCTCTTCTGTGATTTTATCAGACTCCTATGATTCCTCTGCTTCCCTGCTGTGCAGTGGTGTGTTTACTGTAGAAGTGGTGCTGTGTCACTGAGGTTGATGTTGCTGCTAGAGAACACAATCAGTAGCTCTATTATTGTCAAAGTATACCCACTAAAGAGCAACTCTGTCAGGGAGGTACAAGCTTAAAGGGGAAATATCAGCAACACAAAAACTATACCCAGTCCTCACATTGCCCCTCACTGCCTCTGTTTCCGGCTCATTTGCTGCGTCTTGAACGACATTTTGTGATTAGCTCCTCCATTTTCTCTATTTATTCCCCAGCTATTACTCCACTATGACCTTTCTCTTTGTGCATCAATCAACCTTAGGAATCCAGCAGAACCTCCACATTGTTCTGGTCATGGACTGCTCCAACTCTAACTTCACCATCAACTGTGAGAGCAACCCAGCTTTCTACCGCAAGTGTTCTGTCCAGTGGATGGAAGGATGGTCTGAAAGCAGCATGAAGAAGGTGAGTGGAGGAGGAGGAGAAGGAGGAGGAGGAGTTACAAGTACAGTGGCAAGATCGACAACAGATTTTACATCAGCAATTGCTGATAAAGTTCACACCAGTATTCAAGAGTATGGAGATTTACCTTTTTCCCACAAACAATACTCTGCCGTAGCCCCATATATACTCGTATGCTTTACAAGTACCCAGTAGATTTATATTTAATATTGTGGTAACTGAAATTTTACATTTTAAACTTGACCTATTTTTACATTTAAAATGCGAGTGAGATAAGAACGTTTTTAATGCATGCATCCAGGCTTTCCATCTAACGTTCACATCTGGTGTGTAAACCTGTCCCTTGTCAGATTCCTGAGCTGCTGCTGGCAAAGACAGAAGGTGGAGGGGAGGAGAACGAAAGGGAAAAGGCCACAAAGGGGAAAAGCTCAGGTAGGAGCGCTTGTCCATATACTGTAGCAAAGGTGTGTTATTTATAATGATGAAGATGCTATTTTCAGACTTCATCCCTTTCATGTCCTTAAGTCTAATTGCACTGCTCTTCTGTGGATGTAGTTTGTAGACACTTCATTTAATAACACCGTCTTCCCATAATTACAATCTTAGTACTGTAACTTCAAAAAAGATAATGGCTTTTTTTCAACCAGTATACAAAGTAGTTTACATATATAATGGAAAAAGTTCCTTCCAAGGGTTGAAAGGTATGCCAATTATATACACAACTATTTTGATCTTTTTCAGTAAGTCACAAGCCCGGCACCATTGTTTCTAGCTGTGTTTGGCTGTTTTATTTTAATAAGTTGAATGACCTCCGAAATTTAAATCGGTTTGTGCTCACAATCGTCCTCATCCTCTGCTCCCAGCAGGGTCTGCTCAGGGAGAACTGTGCCGTTTGTTCCTGATGGTCCATGAGTCATGCAGAGAACATGGTGCAACACCCAGCCAGTACATGGCCTTTCTGCATGTTTACACTGCTTTATTTAGCCGGAAACAGAGCCAGCTCACAACGAGACAACAGCATCTGCAGGTACAATATCAGCATCAATACCATATGCACAAAGAACTTAGATGAACGGGAAAGTATTCGCACCAAGTGTTTGTTAGATTGTTTTCCACACGTTCAAAAGAGTTTTTGTGTACCTCAAAATATAAAAGCACAAAAGTATGTCGTTTATTAACCCGGTTGAAAGTGGAGTCTGCGATTTTGGGGGAAAGTTTGTTGATATTTGAACTCAACACCCAGAACAAATCCCCCCCACTGCATTTCTCTTTATACATCCACGGCCTTTCCCCTGCTGGCATAGTGTTGTGCGGCTCAGGGCTGTGCCAAATAGTTCTAAGTCTTGAAGCTTCATTCATAACGTTGACATTCTAATTATTATTATTAATAACTTAGGCTGAGTGTCCATATAGCATTCTGGCCTTTTTGTGCGGCCGCTCTCAACGCTTCTAGTTGAAAATCTCTGAACATTTCAGGAGGGCACTGTGCTCCCCAGCACCCTGCCAGCCCCTTCCTGCCAGAAAGAAACGCTACATGGACGCTCAGTCTTACAGAAACATTGCGTGCAATAGTCCGCCTTCTCTTTCCCTCGCTCTGTCTCTCTCGGTGCGTTCCGATACCCATACTTCATTACTATTTAGTATGCCAGAAAAAGAATTATGACCCTATAAATATTATGTTAAATGCTGTGTGCCAAAAATACAAGGATGTCTTACTGCATCCGGTCGCATTTTGCACTGTGCAAGCAAGCATGATTTTCTGGCTATTCTGATCCACAATCCTTTATAGAGTGGATATATGAGCAAGAGGATTAAAGTCCAATGTTTTGACAAAGTAGAATGTCCAAATTGTATGCCTACCGCATGCAAGAGCGCATATTTTGTAAGGGCAGCTTCAGTACATACGAAAAGTAAAAAGAAAAAGTGGGTGATTTCGAATAAATGTGAAAAAAGGACATTTGGTACAGCCCTAATGGATCCGTCCGATTCTTTTTTTAGCGGACACAGAAGGGACAGCAAGTGGACCGTGAGGAAATATTCGCTGAATTTGACAAAATGTGTATTAGATTAAAATTGCAGACTCCGCCTTAAAACATTGCTTATGTTGAAAAGCACAGATATTGTATGTATGTAGAAGTAGAGCAGATTTTTACCAAAATGTTGAGCACTGATAAACTCATTTCTATGTACAACAGTTTGTATTACCTGAATGTTTCTAATAAACATAAAAAAATAAAGGCTTATCTTATGCCCTTAGGGTAAGGACCACTGTTCAACTTGGTATAGAATTTTCTATGCAGTTTTTTTTCTCGTAAATCAGTCACATTTCATGTCTCTCACATCTTATGTTTGACTTGTGTCTGCAGGCAGGTGTGTCTAAGCTGAACGAAGCTAAAGCATTGGTGGATGAGTTGAAGAGGCGGGCTGCAGAGCAGAGTGCATTGCTGAAGACTAAACAACAGGAGGCAGATTCTGCCCTGCAGGAAATTACCACTTCCATGCAGGTGTGTGTGCCAGTGTGTGTATGTACAGTATGTTTGTGAGTGTGAGTGTGAGTGTGTGTGTGTGTGTGTGTGTGTGTGTTTAACTTTGGCAATCAGTGGCAGACAGGACAGAGGGTCCTGCAGGGTTTCATGTCTCCTCCAAGTTATATCTATCCTCCTCTGAACTCTCACTGTGGCCCTCCTCGCTGCCAGCCCTCTTCTTTCCTCTTCTCTTTACTTCACTTCTCTCTTCACTTCTTTTCACTCTTCTCTTTACTTCACTCCCCCCCTGCTCTTCTCTCCTCTTGTCTTTACTTCACTTCTTTCTCCTCTCCTCTCCTCTCCTCTCCTCTCCTCTCCTCTCCTCTCCTCTCTTCTCTTCTCTTCTCCTCTCCTCTCCTCTCCTCTGCATTGTATTATATAAGTTTTTCTGGATTTGCCATGGCTGTGTCTACCCTGCTGCGAAGATGCTATTTATTTAGTGTGTGTGCCTATGCGCATTCATTTGTTCTGTGACTTCTCATCCAGTGTTTTCTCTCTCCTGATACCCACGTTTCCATTTCCTCCCGCTGACTCTGTCAGGAGGATGGATGTATCTTACGACAGATGTATGGAGGGGAAAAGGAAGCTGAACCCTGTTCATTAGTTATGATATCCTTCCATCTTCTCACTGTGGGGAATTGGCTTTTTGAGTGAGATGGAGAGAAGAATAGAGAGAGAAGAAACAAGAGAAGGAAAAACTGTCAGCAGAGTCAGTTCGCGGAGTGATAATTAACAACTAGACTTGTCCCTTTGGACTACAGCAACTATGTCTCCTGTAGAGATGGAGACAGCAGGGAGTGGAAAAGGAGGAAGACTGAGACAAAGAAATGAAGAGTGGAAACAAACAAGATGGAATAGCGATAGAGGCTTGGGAAACATTCAGAGTAGGTAGAAGTGAAAAATTTGATTTGAAGAGGGAATAGGAGAACTATGTGGTATATAGGAAGGGATCAAGGCATGACAGGAGAATTGGAGGGTTGAGAAGACAGTCAATAAAGAGATTTGCTTGGAATGAGGGTGAGATGGATATGGATTTTTGGGATCATATAGAGGTGATTCATCCTCTTTTCTCTTACTCTGACTGTTCTTAAACCAAATCTTTCATCTTTACTCAGTGGAGGACTGGGGCTGTATGTCCGACGCATCTCAGAATTTAAGTACTGAAAAGGAAGACTCATTTACATTTTAAAAGGTTGTTCAGATGGATTTAAGTTGTAAGATCTCCAGGTCAGGGGGTCAAGTGTTCTTGGTGAGTAGCAAGATGAAGAGAGTGTATATTCAATCCAACAAAATAAACATTACATGATCTTTTTGGTTGTCCAGAATGCCAGTGACCAGAAGACGGAAATGGAAAAGATAAAAGGGAAGATGGCTCAGGAAGTGTCCAAGATTGAAGAGAGAAAAGCCAAAATAGATCATGAGCTGAAGGAAGTGCAGGTAAGTTTGACTTGTGCAGTCAGTGTGACATTGTATATCAGTAACTAGAAATACACATACATACAGCTGCCCTCTACCTTAGAGGTGGTACTTATCTCTTCTTTGCCTCTGTCTCCCTCTCACATTGCTGCCCTCTAGCCTTTGGTAGATGAAGCAAAACGTGCAGTTGGAAACATAAAGCCCGAAGCTCTGTCTGAAATCCGCTCCCTCCGCATGCCCCCTGATGTCATCAGAGACATCCTGGAGGGGGTCCTGAGAATGATGGGCATCTTTGACACCTCCTGGGTCAGCATGAAGAGGTGAGAGGGGGAAGAGAAGGGAAGAATGTGTAAAAGGAGAGACACGAGAAGGGCGAAAAAATGGAAGGAGAGAAAAAGATAGATGAGGAGAAAGTTACGCCGCTGGGAGTAATTAAACTGACGAGGATCCTCAACACCTTTTGGTTTATCGAAAAGAAGTGTGAGGAGGGGATGGGGTGTTAAGGGGTGGATTGGAGGAAGAAGATGACGATGAAAGGTTTTGCACAGCTAGGAAAGGATGGAGAGAAGGGACATCGTTATACCTGGGTTCCTATGAAGAAATGTGATAACTTTAGCACTGCTGCAAATGTCAAAACATTTAGATTTTAAATGGGAAACACACAAACAATCAATGTCTGCTCGAGTTTGAGTTGCATTCAAGACAAAATATTGTGATTTGTCATCTCTTTCAAACATTGATATTGTTCACATGGCCGAAAACAAAACGGATATGTATTTTGACATAGTTAGCCACAACGTTCCGTGTGTGTATCTCATGTAGTCATGTATTTATGCTGCGTGACTGTGTCTTTCCAATTCCTTCGCGTTTGATTTAACAACTCTTCATGAGTAGCAAAGACAATAAATGTAATCAGTTTGCGCCTAATTAGAGATGAAAAAAATAAGTTTCATAATTTCAGGCTTGAATTAACATTATCTCCCTCATTTTCTGAATAAGAAATCACTTTATTCTATCTCCCTCTCTAATGATCTATCTCTGTGTCAGAGAGAGCATGTAATCAAAATCACATGTGACATCAAACTCTTACCACACACAACATTTATATGCTTTATTGGTCACCTGTTTTTTTTGTCTTTCCTCCTTTTTCCCGTAGCTTTCTGGCTAAGCGTGGCGTGAGGGAGGATATAACTACATTTGAGGTGAGGAACATCACACCTGAGATTCGCCAGAGTGTGGAAGAACTGCTCAACAGGAACAAGGCGTCCTTCGATCCCAAGGTCAGATAGCCACAATAGCAGAATAAGGATTAGATATATGATTAGAGAATGTGATTAACCTATTGTTGATTATTATCATTTTTTGTTTTGGCAAAAAATGGTATTGTGGCTGTTGTTATAACTGAAATGTTTCTGATTTGTGATCCTGTTGTTGGTCAGAATGCTAAGCGTGCAAGTGCAGCAGCTGCTCCCCTGGCTGCCTGGGTCAAAGCCAACGTCCAATACTCCCTCGTCCTAGAGAGGATAGAGCCACTGGAGAGGGAGCAGGCCGGATTACTGGAGTAGGAAAACACACACACACACACACACAAATACCACTCCAGAAAGCATCATAACCACACACCTGTTCATACACGTCAAGTTGTAGTTTTTGGCAAATAAAATTCCAACTTTTCTGATTTCATGCACTTCCACAAACAAGTTCTGCTTGACACTGTGTTTGTTGTGTGTGTCCAGAAACCTGAGGAAAACAGAGAGTAGGAAGAATAAGCTGGAGGACCAGCTCAACTCTGTTGGAGCCAAAGTCAACGAGTTGAAAGAGAAGTATGCCTCCTTCCAACTTTCCAGCTATTCTATCAGCATTTGATCCTGCAATTTCCACTGTATTTCACCTGTGAAAAAGTCTAAATCTTCCCTCATGACCAGCCCTGATGTCAAGCTGTCTAAAAAAAACAAACGCAGGGATGCAATCAGGGACAAGACAAGAACTTGCTCATGTTTGATGTCATGGCCATACCAGAACTGGCAAAGCATAATTTACTTTCAAGCTGGGGTGAAAAGCCGGTATCACTGGAAATTATGCAATTTGCAATAAGCTTCTGGAACTCAGGTAGCAGGCTAACATTAACACTCTACAAGGACATAAATGATACGCACTTATTTTAGTTGGCCTCCCTTTCACTTACTGCCAGCCATGCAGCATCCCTGCTTCTCTGCTGCCTACTCTATATTCTTCCACCATGTAGTTATAACAAGGATGCAAACAATCGATAATGCCTGCGGGGCAGGTCTTTTCCACTCTTTTTTGCCTGGACATTGGCCAATTTCACTACTTATCAGGACATAGTTCAACAAAGGTGAACTTAACACTGCAAGTGTGACTGAGCCCTTATGCAGACGGCCTGTCCTGCTGTTTATCTTCTTATCCACCCCTGTTTGTACAATCATTTCTTAGCTGTGTGAGTTGAACTGAAAGATGTCTTACTTACAGCCGCTCCTCTCCTCTCCTCTTCCGTAGTCCCTTGGCGCCGTGCCTTACCTCACCTCACCTCACAACGCACCGTCTTGTCCGTCAAATATCATGGCATATGTACAGATTTGTATTCTACTTCGAACGGCATGGAAGTCTCCGACGCTTTATACATCCGAGAAATGAATATATGTTTTCAATCTATTTAATTTAGCTTCGGTAGATTAAACAAATATCAGAATGTCAGTCTTAGAAATCTCCAATGATCCCACGTCAAACACACTGATCTCTTTTCCTCAGGTTTCAGTGTCATACTACAGAGGCAGCGAAGTTGGAGGCTGAGGTGACAAAAGCCCAGGACACGATCACCGCTGCCCAGCAGCTCATATCACAACTAGACGGAGAACACACGCGGTGGAACGCACAGGTAGTTTGATGTATGAGTGTGTTGATGTGTGTGTTGGTGTGGGAGGTTATACACATTTACCAAGAAAGGTGCTCATTTATCCATGTAAGAGCAACAGGAGGTGTGTGTGTGCCTGTGTGTGTGTGTGTGTGTGTGTGTGTGTGTGCTGTGTGACAGGGGGATGTATCCTGCTGTCTTGGGTCCCTTCTGGCTGTTTTTACTCCTCTCTGCAGCATCTGTCTGCACCTTAATTAAAACACTCAATCTCTTCCTGACACACACACACGCGCGCACGCACTATCACACTCACTGCTTCCCTCAAGGTCCGTACCCACCAAAGAGCCAGTTAACTCTCTGCTCACGTATTTCCATATACTCACACTCAACGCTTTTGCACACTATGCAGTAGCTGTGGTTCGCTATATGTTAATGCCTATAAGTTGTTAAAGTGTTTCAAGGGCAGGGAGAGCCTTGTAGAGAGAGGGGTAAACGGCTACGGAGTAAGTGAACCATACATAGATGCATGTTTTGAGTTGTGGCAGGATGTTTTAAAGGGTAAGCCGGTTATTCGCCAAACGTGCGTGTGCATTTCTGATCCCCTGGCATGCTGCTAGACTCAAAGGAATCCTGATCAGGCAGCGAGTGTGTGACTGTTCCCGCATTTGTCGTTTACTTTTATCTGGTTTACTAGTCAGAATCGGTGTCGCCATTTTTTGGATTATTTGGGCCTACGAGTTGGTTTTTACAGTTCATTAGTATTGAGGAGTCGCCTGCTAAGTCCACGGAGGTCAAGCTACTTACCTTACTCTTTTTCTTCCATCTTTCTCTTCTTTCATCCCTACCTTTCTGTACATTATTCCCTCTGATTCCTACCAATCCTTGCGGTGCCCTTCCCTCATTCGTCTTTCTCTTTCCATACTTTTCATTTTTTTCTCACCCTAATCACCTACCTATCTCTCTTTCTATCAGATGTCTGAGATAAAGAATGAGTTGGATACGCTCCCTCTGAGGGCCATGCTGGCTGCAGCCTTCATCACCTATCTGTCTGCAGCTCCTGAGGACCGTAGAAGACACTGTCAAGAGACGTGGATGGCTCAATCTGGACTCCAGAGTAAACATACAACTACTAATATTTACGGCCAGCACACTAGCACCAGCATATGCCAACCCTCGTGCTGAACAGCCAACAAAAAGCACACGACTTCCGGCACACATGGCACAATGCACTGTGTTAATACATATGGCACATATACAACTTTTGCCAGCTCCTGCGTCTACTAAATATCGGGGCTGATTAAATAACTCTGAAAGTGTTGAACAATTCCTGATCACCATTTAAGCAGTTACTAGAAACCATTTAACACTCCCAAGTCTGCAATATGCAACAAAGTAACCCGGGGGGGGGAAAAAAGCGCCACGATTTTCACTCATGTGAGCAAGCGAACAAGTTCAAACGTCAAAACCTCGCACACTCACTCATTAAGGATTACAGTATTTAATAATCCAGTTTTTCAGCACTGGATTTAACTTCTCATCTGCCAGGCATAATCACCTTAATTTGTCAACTTCTATTCAGGTTTTAATATTCCATCCACACAAATGAACCTGTAAAACGCGTGCAAAGTCTCTTCCAGCACTAATTATTTTCTCATTAATAGCTCTGGCCATATTATTCTGCTTGGCAACCTCTTTCCCACAGGGCTTCAGCTGTGCATGTAAATCTCAAACAGCTGAGTCATCCGGTTGACCCGCTGTTGTTTCTAAACCCGTACGTCCTTCGAATAGCAGAAAGATAATCCCCAAGATAATTTAGTGACCCCACTTAAAGTGTAACATAATGTAATCTTTTGTGTTCAGCCACTATTGATGAGTTGGGACTTGTTGTCAGTAACTGCAATATCTGAGGTTTGATTAAAATGACTGCTGTTGTCAGTGGGCAAATCTAAACGCAACAAATAAGCATGTGCATTTGTGTTGTGTGTGTTTTGTGTCAGAGTTCGACTTGCGGTCATTCCTGTGTTCGGAGAGTGAGCAGTTGATCTGGAAGAGTCAAGGGCTGCCGTCTGATGACCTCTCCATGGAGAATGCACTTGTCATACTACAGGTTAGACGTCCATTTGCCCCTCTGTCAAAATCGTGTTACCTTACTTTTGTTTTAATTCCCTTGATTACATTTCTGCTTTGTCACAGAAGGATCCACTGTGTGTTATTAAAGCTATGTATTCACCAATTTCTATCTCTTACTCTACCCACTTCTTTTAGCTTTTGTGTCACTAAAGTCAATGCAAACTATGTCTATAACAGCTTACAACAAGACTCATGCTCTTGTGCGTTGAATGCGCTTTCAAAAAAAAAAAAGCCATCAAATTACAATATAACTGCAGCACTTACTTGTAACATCCATTTTCCATATCAAGAATTTCTCCCTCATTGCCATTCATCTATCATCCATTTGTCTGTATTGTGTTTTGTTTTTAACCATTGCTGCCTTCAGATCAATGCACTCAAGTTACGGGTAAGAAGTTGTTTCATTCATTCTTATAGCTCACTCTTAGTTTAGTGTAGCCTCGCTGTTTCTCTCACTGTCTGCGCGCGTCTCCATTACAAGTCTGTGTCTATTGTCGTATACACTTCTGTGCACTCTACCATACACATTGATGCAATTCAAATCGTATGTCAGGCTTTCAAATTCACACAAACACACATACATACCGTGTGTATATACATATATATAAATATATATATATATATATACACACGGTATGTATGTGTGTTTGTGTCGAAGTGTCCTTGTGCAAGATACTGAACACTAGATAATGAGCAGGTGTCACCTTGTATAGTAACAGGGTTAAAGTACTTGCAACGACTCGAAAAGCAAAATATAATGCAGTCTATTTACCATTTTCACCAAGGTGACCTCTATTGTTATATATAGATTAGACAACTCAGTCAGTTGGCCTGTTATGCACAGATCTACAAGAGGATGGAGAGAATTCTAGCATAATGAAAAATCACTTGAGTAATAGCAGTAAACGTATGTACTGACTATAAAAGAGATAGATGCGATATATACGTGTAGATGTCCATGCCACACGCACACACACACACACACACACACACACACACACACACACCCACATGAAATAAGCCAGACCAGGGTTACTTCTATCAGTGCGCAGTACTGATAAGTAAGTCAGATAAGGCTGGGGGGGAAAAAAACAGACAAATAAGCAGGTTTGAGGAAGAGAACCCTTGAGCGAGAGACCGTGAAATGGAAGAGCGCAGGATGAAAAGAGGGTGCTGGACTTCATTCCTCGGCCCAGCATAGGAGTGACACTGGTCGATAAGCATGACAGCAATGGGACGGGACTAAACTACATTTAAGCGCACACCTTCTGTTTCTCAGTAACTGAACCTCTTTGTAAGTAAATCTATCGCAAAAACAACTTAAGCTGAAAACAGTTCTTTAACATTGTTCTATACTTAGAGTGTCGCCTGTCCCTTCCTGATCGACCCCTCATCCCGAGCTACAGAGTGGCTACGCACACACCTCCAGCAGCACAGACTAGAGGTTATCAACCAACAGGTAAAGACAAAAAACAAATCACACACACACACACACACACACACACACACACACACACATGCACATATATCTTAAAGAACACAATCTAGGTCATTAACTATTAACTATCCTGTTGCATTTGGAAATTCATTTTACACACATGCACACTGGTGAAAAATAAATCAACCCTAAACCTGGCCTGTCGGTGAGGTAACTTTCATGTCTGCAGGAGCCTGTAAAGCAATTGCTGTGGAACATTTCTTTAAAGTGTTTCATTAGGTGTCCTTGATTGATCTTCTTCTCCTTGTCTGATGAATCCAGGTCTATTTTAAATTCCATTACCCTTATCATTAGTTGCCACCACTGTTTGACAGAGCGGATGATTAAGCCACCTTTACCTTACTCCTTGATCTGTCCAGTTGTTTATTTTAACAAATTATATGATTACATTAGTCGATGTTAATGGAGTGTGTGTGTGTGTGCGTGCGTGCGTGTAAATTAAAGGGCTGTATTTTACTATTTTAATTTGTTCCCTTTCTCTTTTCATAAAATTTATTTGATCCCAGTTTGCCTCTATTGTCAGCCACATAAATTAATATGTACAAGGTCTTAAATTTTATTGTTCTTTGTGTCTTTATTATTCTGAAAACAAAACCCAGGCTTTCAGTGAAGCAATCTTAAAAAAGAGAAAAAAAAATTCATATTTACCATTTATTTATGCTTTATTTATTCAAGGTGTTAATACATTTGTATCCTCGCTCTCTATAGGACAGCAACTTCATGACATCCCTGGAGCTGGCGGTCAGATTTGGAAAAACCCTGATCATCCAAGAGATGGATGGAGTTGAACCTGTGCTCTACCCACTGCTGAGGAAGGACCTCATAGCACAGGGTAAGCAAACACTCACAAACACCATTTTCATGCAATGTGGGTGTGGAAAAGATTATTGATTCTGAATCACCTACCACTGGTTGCTAACTAAAAAAGCCGACCACTATCGTCTACCTAAGCCACTTTTCTACACTGTAGTGAAATCCCATTCTGAGGGATATTGCCTAAACGGTAAGCTTTAATTCTGGTTAAGATATGTAGAATATCAATGTAAAATAAGTCTTAATCGTTACTAATTTACTTTTGCCGTCTGACAAATTTCAGCCCTCAGTGTCAGTGGACTCCAATGACGCAGTTTCTCTACTCTTACCTTTTAATCTTGCCTTGGTTGTGAGAAAAAAATATATATACAGTATATATATATATATATATATATATATATACTGTATATATATATATATACCGTAAATAAAATATATATTAATATATTATATATACCGCAATAATATATTTATATATATATATATATATATATATATATATATATATATATAATAAATATATATAATATATACTGTATATTAAGCGGTGACTCCATATTTGGGCATGGCTGATGCCACTGGGGCTACAGAAACAAAAGGGGGCAAATGACAAACTGTATTTAAGTTGCCCATGAGGTAGAGGTAACGAGCACACTGTGTGGGAGCGTTACAGATGACTCAGGGGAGAAAAGGGTGAACAAAGAAGAGGGTATATAAATGCAGATAATTAAAGAAGAAATAGAGTTTGTAACACGATTGGTGCTGTCATTTCATATCACAAAATATTTTTAACGTGTCAATATACATTATTGTATGAGAACAGAAATAGACCTTTAGAAGCAGGCAGAGCTCTTTCTCTAGAATGTTAGCAATAAGTATACAGAGCATAAAAGATACTTTTTATACATAAACTCACTTAATTTGCAAGCTCATGCTTATGACACACATACACATACAGTACATACACACACCAAACATGTCACACTTAAAGACATAACTCCTCTTTACATAGGGGATAACTAATTCCATTATTTAAAACATGTGACTCTTCACACATGAATTATTCATATATGTGTGTGTTATCAAAGTGCTGAACAAAGTTGAAAGACTGAAAACATCAAACACACTTTCCATGGTCATTTTAAGAAGTGATGCTAATTCCATGTAGTATAGCCTTGTTAATCCAAAATCAATAGAAATAATTCAGACATCTCAAATACTCTGCAGTTTTTTGGAAATGAATATTTAGGATATAAAATCAGCATGCAGATGTCCTCTGTTCTGCTGTGTCCATTCTATTGTATAGATCATTGAAAATGAAATTCTCTAATAAAAAAATAAAATAAAAATGCTCTTCTGATTTCACTTGTGTGATTTTTTAGTTTCTTGGCTAAGATAATTGCACAGCAATCACAGCTGTGGGTATGTGTAAGCAAAGGTTAGACATACCTGTGAAAATGAGAGCGATTCACGAGGCTCTGAATCATCCAGGGAGAGGCGGTTGTCTATTTGAAGCTGAATTGGAACGAGTGGGTGCAGAGAAAGTGTAAGAAAGGGTAAGTTATCCACTTAAAAGTAGTGTTGAACAGGATGGGGAAAAAAAGAGGAGAGACAAAGGCATGGCAGTACTGCATTGCAGACATCTAGAAGACGGGGAGTAGAGGAGAAAGTAATAGGGTGAGGATAGGATTTAAAGTGGACACTGAAGAGAAAGTTACAAGCCTACATGTCACAGTATATGTTGCTAACAGAGACTTTCTTTCTGTCCAACTTCGACACATACACATACACACACACACACACACACACACACACACACACACACAGGTCCTAGATATGTGGTTCAGATAGGAGACAAGGTCATTGATTACAATGAGGACTTCCGTCTCTTCCTGGCAACACGGAATCCCGCCCCCTTCATCCCCCCTGATGCCGTTTCTGTGGTTACAGAGGTCAACTTCACCACCACCAGGGCAGGCTTGCGAGGACAGGTAACCCACGTAATCCACACTCAAATGCTTTTATAGCATAATAAAAGAATGTATATACAGAGTTTGTACTGTGTGTTGTAGTCGTGCTGTGTGTCCACTTGCCCATTGTTTTGTTCGTGTGCGTGTCTTTGTGTTAGCTGCTAGCCTTGACCATCCAGCAGGAGAAGCCAGAATTGGAGACCGAAAAAACACGACTGCTACAACAGGAGGAAGACAAGAAGATACAGCTGGCTCAGTTGGAGGAGTCGCTGTTAGAGGTACACATGCAGACAAATAGAAAAAAGTGACCAAAGTAAAGGAGAATTCTACATGTTGGAGCTCTTGTAGAGCTTGTTGCTGGGGCAGAACCCCTTGCTGTATTATTTAGATCAGGGATCCTCAACCTTTTGGAGTTCCGAGGTCCACCTTCCCAAATAAATGAGGGGAAAAAAAACACAAAATGACAAAAATAAACTGGGCCGTAAATATGTGTTGTGCCACTGTCAGCTGTAATGGCCAAAATAAATGTTCTGCTTACCCTCACCCATCACTGCCTGCCATTGTGAATCCACATTTGATGTATTCAGGGTCATATTTCCGAAGAACTGTGGTGCTTTTAATGGTGTAGGTTGTCTCCTACATCACTTCTTTCATTTAAAAAAAAAAACCAGCCCATTTTGTGTCACTGCATCCGAGGGAACGTTAGCTAGCTGACATTGGCAAAACACATTTGTCTCTACCTGATGAAGTGTTGTGGTTTTTTGCCTCTTATTGAAAACATTTAGTCTAGATGTAAAAATGACCATCTTTGTTTATTACAAGAAAATATATATATTTTGTTTCTCATAGCGCTGTGAGGCCCAATGGTTGAGAGTAACGGATGTAACTTACAGTACGCCTGACATTTGTACCTGCAAAAGCACAATTATGTACCCCAGTAATAAAATCTTTTTTTTTTTAGCTTCAATTGATATTTAATCATTAGACAATCCCTTTCTCCCAATTTGGAATGTTCAGTTCCCCCTGCACTGCCGACCATGTTGTTGCAAACTCCAAATGTCTGCGCTGGGGTGAGGCGGGTGTAGTAGACAGAACGAGACAATGTGTACAGACCGAGCAGGAGTAGCTGCTCGTGCTGCAACAAGAATGTGATCCGTCACCGGCTTCCCTCCAGCGAACACCTCCAGATGAAATTGATTGAGCATTTGGCCAAGAAGGAAGCGTCACTGCTGGGTATTGAATCCATCTCTCTGTGTTGTTGGAGGAGTTCCTTTTCCTCTGCACCACCCAGCCACCTTAAATCATGGGCCACCTTAGGAATGTTAGTGGGGAGTTAATTGTATTGCATTGCATTTCTTTTCACTTATTCGTGCACTTCGAACTTGTGCAGAGACCTTTGCAGGTGCAGGTGTTGCGCCATATTACATCCACAGTAATGACAATATGAATGAGATCAAACAGTTTGTTACTGTCCAAATACTTAATGGGGCTCCCTGTACTTACAGAGCTTAATGCATATTCACCATCACAATCACAACACATACACACACAGATGATGGACATTGTGACACACAGACACTCCACCTAATGATCATTTTTCCTGCACACAGACTGAGGGAAATTTGGAAACATGCACGCACGCATGCACCCATAGATAGCGCCAAAAGCTGGATGTCAGTGCTTCAATGGTACAAGACATGTAATTATTCCAGAATTGTAGGAGCATATTCGACTTGACATTTCCATGCTCCACTGCTTTCTCATATATTTTATTTGAATTCATTTGAATAAATTCTATCAGTTAGTTTCAGAGAATAGATTCCACAGAATGAAGTGGGTTAGTCAAACTTCTTGCTTCTTGTGCATTCCCCCTCCCCTCTCTCCTCCTCCTCTCTTACTTATCGATTACTCTCTTTCTGCCCATGTCTAATCCTCGCCACATCGTTTGTTTGTACCTGTCTGTCTTTTTCCTGTGTCAGACCCTGGCTACAGCTCAGGGGAATATTCTGGAGAACAGGGAGCTGATCGACAGTCTGAACCAGACCAAGGCCAGCAGTGCCCTGATCCAGGAGTCACTGCTTGAATCACACAGGCTGCAGGCATCCCTGGACCAGGTACTGTACCTCAGGCACACACACACACACACACACACACACACACACACACACACACACACACACACACACAATCCGAAAAAACG
This sequence comes from Bovichtus variegatus, assembly GCA_943593645.1. Lineage (NCBI taxonomy): Eukaryota > Metazoa > Chordata > Actinopteri > Perciformes > Bovichtidae > Bovichtus > Bovichtus variegatus. The sequence goes on along the minus strand of CALSCE010009465.1, from coordinate 15,811,409 downwards.
CCAGGAAAAACATTGTTCATGCACCACTGTTAAAGTGTTTTTCATTTTTAAAAGCTGTCGTGTAGAAGTAATGTCAGAAGAGAATCAGCATTAACATGGATCACTGTAGTGTAATAACCAATCCCTTCACAACAACTGTGATACTCTTCTGCCTCACTAAGAGAGAGAGACAGAGAGAAACAGAGAGAAACAGAGAGAGAGAGAATGGGGATGGAGATTGAGAGCTGTGACGAAGAGAGTGAGCTCACATGACAGAGAGACTAAAGCCGGGCTCAGACTACTGGAATTTTGGGCCATTTAATGCCCGATTCCCCCCTAACCGACAATCAGAGGAGACCTCCTCGGTCGGTACCGATGCTCGGCTCCGATTATCTGGTAATGTGAGGGGTTTCCAGATCCTGCCTTAAACATCTCAAATTGTTCGCAGACTCATCGGGCCGCCCCGATTAGTTTTAAACATGTTTGATATTCAGGAGTTAAAATCTGGACGATTACATCAGTACTTTCCGAGCACGTCCACAAAAGCCAATAAGAGAAACGAGGTGGAGCAGCTGACGGTGTTGCAAAGCAACAGTAAACATTCTAACGTTAGCAAGCAATACTACTGTTGACAGATATTAAAACTGGCAGTTAAAATCTCACCTCCAGTTTTAGCTGAAGAATAGATAACCTGCATCTCCCAAACCATTTTGGGAGATTTCCATTTTGTTTACATCTGCTTCCCCATGGGATCACGTGAGGTGGTGCATTGCTGCCTCTGGCACGATGATCTTAAAAATATCCTGTAGTGTGTGATGCGCCATTATTTTTCAAATAATGATTAGAGACAAGAAGAACATCTGTGAAGTTTCTCCTCATGTACGTGATGCAACGCGACTTCAAAATCGGTGAGGATTCTGAAACTCCTGGAGTCTGAGGCATATGACAGAGACAGAAATTGTTGAATGTGTTATGACATTCATTCCCAGTCTGCAAATGTAACATTGACTCCCATTTTGTACTTTTGTGTAATTTCTGGAACAAATAATCATCTTACATTCAATGTCTTTACTGAAATTGTAACGATTTATACGCAGTATTATCTAGTATTTGGGCACAAACATATCGGCTCATTTGAGTGGTGTTTAGATGACCAAACTCACAGCCACAAACTGCTACAAAAAATCGGATTGCGCAGATGCACAAGCAAGGAGCTATTGTAGAAGCATTGCTCAGCTGTGCTCTAGGGTGCAGTGTTACACCAGAACTGTTTTTGTACTTTTCTCTCAGTTGCTTTTACTTCTTTCTTTTTGTATTCCTCACAATTCCTCTCTTACCACACCTCATGTTGTCTATCCTTATTTCTCTCTTTCTCTCTCTCTCCCTCTCTCTCTCTCTCTCTCTCTCTCTCTCTCTCTCTCTCTCTCTCTCTCTCTCTCTCTCTCTCTCTCTCTCTCTCTCTCTCTCTCTCTCTCTCTTTCTCTCTCTCTCTCTCTCTCTCTCT
>CALSCE010009465.1:15794446-15808277 GCA_943593645.1 Bovichtus variegatus | reverse complement strand
TGTGTGTGTGTGTGTGTGTGTGTGTGTGTGTGTGTGTGTGTGTGTGTTAGGCTTAGGCTTGTGGACACATTCAGCGAGTGTGGTCAGAATACTCTCTCTCCCTTTGTATATTTTTATTGTTTGGTTGTTTTGAATGAGCGTGTTTAATTTTTCCGTGCGATGCACAGATGGTCTCCTGGGATCCTAGGGGGTCCGCGGAGGTACTGAAGGGGGATCGCGAAATTTTTGCTTCATTAGACCATTTTTTATATTTTTGAAATTATATTTTTTTTAAACCCAATTTTTTCCCACAAATTTACATGACTACATAAACCTGTGTATTAATTGAATAGCTTAGTATTGAATGCACGATAACAGGGTAGCTATGTTTATACATGCCACTCGGCCTAGTTTAATATAAAACACAATTTTATACAATATATAGAGTAGGGGCCATCAAAAATGGCTTAAATTTTCAAAGAAACCTTCCATTTCGATTTTATAATAACCTTTGATTATCGAAAAATTACCAACTTTCAAAAAACCTTAGATTTTCGAAAAAAATTACCTTAATTTTTGAAAAAGTTTCCTTGATTTTCAAAAAAATCCTTACATTTTGAAAAAATTACCTCAATTATCTAAAAAAATCTTGCATTTTTAAAAAATAAACTACAATTTCAAAAAAACCTTAGATTTTGAAAAAAATCTGCAACCTTCAGAAAATTTTTGATTTAAAAAAAAATGACCACAATTTTCATAAAAATCCTTCAATTTTGAAAAAATTACCTAAATTATCAAACAAAAACTGCGATTTCAAAAAATTCTTCAACTTTCAAGAATGACCGAACTGATGAATAAATATATATATATATATATTGTTTTTTTAAACCTATTTGTTTTCCACAAATTTACATGAATATATGAACCTGTGTATTAATTGAATAGCTTAGTATTGAATGCACAATAACAGGGTAGCTATGTTTACACATGGCACTAGGCCCAGTTTAATATAAAACACAATTTTATACAATATATATAGGAGGGGGTCCCTGCTCCATCTCTCCATCAGTTTGGGGGTCCTCGGCCTGAACGACGTTGAAGACCCCTGGTATACACAAAGGGCTAACCTGCACTCACTAAACTCAGGTGTTTACATGAAATACAAGCGTGCAGAAAACCTCAAAACAGAGATCCAGGGAGGAGAAGCAGAGAAATAGACAACTGTGAATAGGGGACAGAAAGAGAGAAATCCATCTGGAATTTCTCTTTTCTCAGCATTTATCTCTGTCTCTGATTCCCATGCTCTAATTATTCTGTTTAAGAATTGATATTGGGTCTTCTACTTTTTATCATGTCACCTTTTTGTTTTTAAGGGAAGTTTCTATTCCATACTGTATTACATTACATTACAGGTCATTCAGCAGACGCTCCAGTGAACTAACTACAGGGACAGTCCCCTGGAGCAACTCAGGGTTAAGTGCCTAGCTCAGGGGACACAAGGGTGGCAGCCTGGTATTGAACTCACAAACTTCCAGTGTTCTAAAGCCTAACCACTAGACCACTATACTAGCACCACCAACTCCATACATACATTCCCTGACAGTTTTACTGCTGTCCCACCCTCAATTAAAAGACACTTAAAACGGAACACCAACTTCCATCTAACCTCCGGTGCTTCTCTTCTTTTGATCTCTCTGTGGCAATTTGTATGTCAGAGAGAAAACGAATAGAAAGCGTGGGAAAGAGAAGAAAAAGGAAGGATACATGTTCAACGTGTTTCTTTTTAATTTCATAGCTGCTCACACACTTAGCCCCTATTTAGCTGGACTCAAAAGCACATAACACATAGATACATGTACTGTGTTGTATGAATGAAAGCTGACAAAACCCCGCTAAATCTCTTTAAATACATCATATCCCCCATACCTTGTCTCAGCAGTGTAATTGCCCCCTTCTCTTTTTGTCTTTTTCCCTCTTTCATTGTGTGCATGCATGTGTGTGCATTTTAGGAAGCAGAGAATACTGAGGCCAGGATTGCTGCTTTGGAGGCCAGCTTGAAGAACATGGTGTATGAGTATGTCTGCCGGTCGCTTTTCAAGGTAATACACACACTTGCACACAGAAATAGAACAAATGTGGTTTTGAGCGTCTCTCTAAAAAATTCCACGTCTCTCTAAAAAATTCCAAATTTGTATCGGTGATAAGTGAGTAGTAACAACAAAGTGGGGCATTTTGCTTGATGTTAACCACCCGATGGGTTTCCAATGCAAAACAGGATTAGTCTGTTTTAAAGTACACCCCGAACAGTTTTACTTCTTCCTTGTTAAATTGATTCAAATGAAAACAACAATCGGCCATAAACACGTCACTCATCATGAGCCAAAGAAATGTCCCCACTTCTTCTACTCACAGCTACAGAGAACAACTAAAATACAACAGGTAGCTCCAAAAAATACTAAGATTTATCCCAAAAAATACTAAGTTACTTTTTTCTTCTTCCTCTTCTAGTGACACGGTTGGTTGCAGTGAAAACGTTGTCATTTTGTAATATAAAGTAGTAGTATAGTAGTGTTCTTATTGATCGCTTGGACCAACTGCACAAACAGATAAACGCATACATTTACACACTTACACAATCAAATCTCTGCAACTAACACAGTAATGAAGTGTCAAATATTGACCAACAGAGAGCAGTCATTGCATCGATCGGGCAGTAAATGGTAAATGTAATTTCTCTGTCTTTTGTGTGTGTGTGTGTGTGTGTGTGTGTGTGTTGCCTGAATGTTAATGGAGGTTTCAGGCACAGTCAGGGTGGCTGTTAACTGCTGATCATGTCTACAGGCTATCAACCCAACACTAGCACACGGACACACACATGCACACGCACACACAAACATGTAGACAGCAGCACTCCAGTCATTAGCAGAGAGGAAACATTGGACTACATTATCAGTGCTCCTGTCAACACCCCCTGTCTGTGCTACAGAAGCGATAACTTCAGGGGGCAGAGGAAATAGGTGGGGGATGGAGTCCAGTGAAAAGATAAAGGGGGATAATAAGCAAGAGAGGACAAAAAAAAAAAAAAAAAAAGAAAGAAAATATTACAAAGCATCTTTGGAAAAAACAAATGCCTCATATTTTTGGGATTTCTGTATTCATTTTACTACTTTTTACTAACTTTTTTATTTTATATTATTTGTGGTTGAAAACTTGTTAAGCTTGTGTTACTTGACTTATAATAAGATGTTTTGTATTTTGATCAGCTTTCATTTTCTCCAATTGAAACCAAATGAAACGAGACTATTTCAAGTGTTAACCACACTGCCTGGATGTGCCTGTGTAACGTTAACTGACGTTTAATAACGTTCTCTTAATTGATGGGGTATTATATTCAAATGAAAAATATGTGATTAATTAGGGGGGGGGTTTAAAGAACAGGCAGGCAGATATCTGGTACAGATTCTGTCACGTCAGGTCAATGTTATTTATATCGCCCAATATCACAAGTCACAAATGTGCCTCAGGTGCTTTACAATCTGTGTTATTGAGAAGTGTTATCCCATCATTTTGGGCTTGTTTGCTCTCACTGAACGGAAATGATATTTGACACTTTGTGCATATGTGACTGTATAATCCGACTGTGTGCAGGGGTAGAATCCCTGCATTGGCCTGGAGGTGCAGGTGTGCCTTTACTGTGACAAACTAAGTGCTTCAGATACAACAGTATGTAGGCTTTGTCACTTGTCTGATCCACACCACAGCAAATCTTCCTGTCTTTGGAAATGTCCACAGAGAAGTCCACAGAAAACATGCAATAACAACAACGTGAACGTTTTTCTTTTTCGACACACTGGAGGGGTGGACACTGAGTAGATTATACTTTGAGGGGAGGATTCACAAATGGATTGCGGCTGCTAATCCTGTGCAAATAAGACAAAAAGAAACTGTGTGATTCTCAAAGCATACACAAAGGGTGAAGTGCACCCCTTAAGTGTGCTGCCAAGCAAATAGCGTCTCGGTGCTCCAGTGCTATTTGCATGTATTTAAATGAGGTAATATGCATACATCTTGCACAAAATTGGTCCCTTCTATGCAAATAAGCCGCGTTCTAAAAACTGTTCAATTCACACAGATCAGCGCTAATAGCCACATGCAGTTACAGTGAAATTATTAGCGTCTTCAGAGAGTTGGTGGGAACTGAAGCGCATTTAAAAGGGGTGTCAGCTCAAACGCATTCATTTTGGGGATGCAGTGACAGGAGGCTATCACAGTTGTGTCCTTAGAAGTAAATGAATAAAGCTCCAATAAGTGTATTTTCTTAAAATACATGTGTAAAAGGAAAATAATTAAAAAAATTAGGTTAGGGAGGTTTGGATGGAAGTGGCACTCTGGCAAGCCCCTCCTGGTGAGGCTTCTGGCTCAGGCTGACTTTTAACAACTGACGCATAGGCCTTAAGTGCATTTATACTTGGATGAAACATGGATAATTGCAATCAGACAAAAAAAAAAAGAAAGGGCAAATTGCTCTCAGCTGTAAAACTCCATGGTCTTCCCTGCTATAACGCTCCAGATAGCGGTTGCAAGGGATGCACACTCATGGTTTTATCAGTGACCACAAGCCATTCTTTTTTGAATTTGCCTCTGAGAGTAGTGAGGTAGTAAACCATCAAAAACAGAAAACTATAAGATGTGTATCTGTGAGTGTTTAATGTACATGGGTGTCTATGTGCAAACCATTGTTATGTCAGGTCTTCATGTATGCTGGTGTGTGGTGTGGCAGGTATAAGCATTCGGGAGGTTAATAGTGTGTGTGAAAGACAGTAGTTTGAGTTGATGTGCTGAAGTGTGACATCTTCCAGGCTGTACTGGTTCCTGTCCTGTCAGAGTGTCAGTACGACAGCAGTCCACACAAACGCTCACAGACTTTTACCCTTATTGCACTCTGTTTGCTTCATTTCTCTCTGACACATATACGCGCGCACATATCCACACGTACACACAAACAAAAACCAAAAAAAAAAAAACAGAACATTGTGCCACTCTTGGTTTGATCAGTCATATCATAGTGCTCGGCTCTCTCTGTTCAACTGCCTCCACTGTCACTTCAGTTGATGGAGTTGAACTTGGCAGCGTGGTGTAAATCATCCAGACATCGGATCAAGAGACAAACCACGGAGAGGGTCGGAAAGAGGGCACGGTAGCGAAGAGCTCTAGTCCAAATGCAGCCTGAAGGTTAGCCTCACCGCTGCTCCAGCTGGTTCTACAGCTGTTGGTAAAGAACACAATGTAATGTTAGGTGACAGGCAGAGAGGTATGCTGAGAAGGTTTTTGAAGACGGGGAATATACAGAAATACTTAAAGTCTTTAAACCTTTATCACAACTAAACATAGACCAGAGATCAAAACGCATCGAGCTGAGCCCTACAATTGCCGGGAGGGAAAATAATACACCAGTGAAACACTAAACATAATGTTTGCAGGAGACTGAAATCCCTCATATCCCTTGGAAAAGCAAAAAAAAAAAAAAAAAAAAAAAAGATTGTGCGTCAGCCTGTGGGTGTCGGTGTTTATGTGACACGCTACCTGACCCGTGTCCCATGCTGTCATCTTGTGCAAACAGCTTGACGCAGGAATATTGTGGGCCATGGGATTTGGGTCCCGCGTGGTTTGAGCCTAACGTAGGTTGAACACAGGAGGCACACGATTGCATTGCATTGGCAAATTGCGCTATTCTCAAAGTATTAGTGTTCTTGCTAGTAGTACATAGTTAAAGATGCCCTTTAAAGTGGATGTAAAACACCACTGGAAGTGCAAATCCTGTCACTGGATCATTAGATTCAGGTGTCATTTGCATTCTGTCTCTGTGGCTAACAGGATTTTATCTCAACCAATAATGCTGTAATTCAGCAACTATTCAGTAAGCTCATCTGAATGATTATAGCCACTGTGGTTGCAGAAGAGGTTTGCTCAGATAGACTACCATCTCCCTTTATGTACCTGATTTTTCACATCTGGTAGCAGTGATAGCAGCCACTGCCAATATAGCCAAATGGATTAGATTATCACAGTCATTTGACTTATTGCCACTCTACAAAACACACCATTAAGAGGTATTACTCAATGGCATGCTATTTCTAATTTGGTTGTCCTCGCCAGCCAGTTGTTAAGTGCAATTTGGGGTTAACAAGGTTAGCTGTGTGTGCAGTATGGTAGTTACTGTAAGACCTGCTTTACATCCTATCTCCTGTATGTATCTGTCTGTCTTTCTATCTGTCTTTCCATCTGTTTTTTAAAAATACTTTACAGCATATATAAGTTTCTCTTGTCTATGAGTTTGTTAAGATGGAAAGAAAACTACGGCATGAGAGGAGGGTGGAAGCGTGTGCATGTTTGCTTTCTGCATTCTTTCTCGCCGCTTTCTATCCGTTTCTCGTTTTCTTTCGGCTATATTTACTGTAACCGTTGGAGATTCTTGGTCACTGCCTTTCTGTTTCTCTCTGTGGGTGGGAGTGAGATATGTAGCTTGATTAGATGCTGTTTCTGTTATCTCTCAAACTCCACCAGGGGATGAAAAAGAGAGAGAGAGAGAGAGAGGTCTGGAAGAGATGCTAACACTTTGCGCCCCACCATGACTTTCCTTGTTGGGTTAGGGTTTTGAGCAAGGCAAAACAGTTCTCATATGTGTATGTATCAATGGTAAATGGACTTCATTTTATCTTAGCGATCACTCAAAGCACTTTACAACACATGTCAGCATTCGCCCATTCACACATATTTATACAGAGTCAGAGGCTACCACACCAAGTGCCACATGCTCATCAGTAGGGATAAACATTCACACACTCACACACCGTTGGCCATCGGGAGCAATTTGGGGTTCAGCATCTTGCCCAAGGACATTTCAACATGTTGGCCACAGAGGCTGGCGATCGAACCGCCGTCCCTCTGAAAGGTGGACGACCATTCCACCTCCTGAGCCACAGGAGGTGGCTCCTGTGGCTCAATCTCATCTCAATCTTTCACTCAATCTCTTTGTCTTTTTTTCTGTCTGTTTCAGGCTGACCAGTTGATGTTCGCGATGCACTTTGTGAAAGGCATGTACCCGGAACTCTTCCAGGAGAGTGTGAGTATCTTCTAAGATTTCGCATTGGTATTTTAAGGATTTCAAAAATGTTGATTTGAATGACAAATTGAATATAGCTCATCTCAGCTTTGGACCTGCCAAATGTTAACACTACTCTTTGCCGTAGGAATGGGATGTCTTCACTGGATCCATTGTAGGAGAAATGTTTAAGAAAGAGGTAAGTGTGCAGCTTTCTTTCTGAGAAAACACAGTCATGTTTGTGTATTTGACTTACGCCTCTCCTCTCATCTCATCTGCTGGTAGGAGTTCCCTTCTTGGATTGATCAGGAGAGGCAAGGAGCGGTGGCCATTTTTAAAGTAAACACAATGATATACACACTCAACACAAAATATGTACAGTATTACACACCATCAGCTGCATTTGGAATGTGTGACAAAAACACAACGATTGCAGAATAATGCTGAACAATATAAACAAGTATTTTGACATTTGGATATTTCCTCCAACTAGGAGACGTAAAAAAAGATAATAGCTTCATGCAACTTAAATAGAATGTAAAGCAGTCCTTTATCTCACATGTTTTCTTGCCCAGCCTTTCACCCTTTTAACTTTTGCCATCCCTCTTTTACAGACTACATTCCCAGCCCTCTACCAGTCCCTGTGTTTGAGTGACTCAGACCTTTGGCTGTCCTTCTCGCAGAGCTCGCAGTGTGAGCAGGAAATCCCATCCTCCATTGCCAAGAAGATTACTCCCTTCCAGCAGGTCAGCTTTCAATCAAAAAAAACAGTCATTTCATCAGCCAAATGGAACTAGTTATCATAATTTACAGAGTATATCAAAAGTCTACACACACTTTTATGCACATGTTACCTCTGCCAAGAAAGTTATGTTTTAATCTCAATTTATTTGATTGTTCCTATGACAGTCAGCAGATTTCGGTGAAGTCCGTTGTAAAGTTAGTGCATGGGTCAGGGAAGAACTGATTAGGCTTCAGTGCAGATAGTGCCGCCATTTATAAAACACATTTCATGTTGTCTCGCTCTTCTTAACTGTGAAGCAGAGCAACAAAAACATGTATCCCCTGGATTTGTTGTTCCAAGATGTAAACATTCAGCATAGGGCACCCCCAGTTCTGTTAAAACAGAGTGATTGCTATTTTGATTTCTTTTTTTTGCAAAACAGTTTTTGATTACCGCTCGTTCTAAAACCAATTTTAATTTCTTTTCTTTTTATATATAACACATTATTTTCAAATTCCCTTTCCTGTGGCTTATATTGCTCAAACTCACATAACTTTTACACACATTGTGCAGCTGCAACACATTTAATGTTATTTTTCCTACTGATGGTGCTGCAGCAGCGTGACCATAACTCAGTTGACTTGGAATTTTGCAGAATTCTTCCTCCCGTACAAAACCTAATATAACAAAACAGTATTTATCCCCTAAGATAGTATTGATATTGTCTATCACTAAGTTTATTAATACATTGAGAGGATATGGCAGCTTGGCAGAGATGTGTTCTCTCTAAATCCTTCGTAGTTGTTACTGTGGCGGCTGAAATGACAGCCCATTAAATCTTTTTTATTTCTATTTTTTTTTCACTGTAAGGAGAAGACGTGATATGAACATAAATACAACAGTTTGCTTGTGCCCTTGAGCACACCCTGCATATGTGGTTTGAGATTGAAAAAAGATTTAGCTAATCTCATTTTTAAAGCATGAGCAAGACAGAAGCCACTTGTCACACCGATTGACTTACTCATTTACTTTGTAGATTGTCTTCTCAAAAATATATCAAACAGAACATCTGAATTAAGCTTCAGTGGATTTGATAATGTGAATGCATCTTTCACGGGTATGTATTTTTGTTCGATATGAGTGGGATTGACTTTCTGTGATATCAGTTGTTTCTTTCTTCCCCCTTTATCTCTTTGCTCTCCTCTCTCCCCAGCTGTTATTGGTTCAGGCAGTCAGACCAGACCGACTGCAGAGTGCCATGGCAGCATTTGCCACCCAGGCCCTGGGTAAGTGTTTCATATTAGGATTTTTCTTTAAGAAAAAAAAAAAAATGTTCAATCAATGTTGCATAAGCGGGTTGGAGTTAAACTCAGCACAATTCTACTTACGTGGACCAGGATACACATGAAAAGCATTCATTGTTCTCAATTTCTGTTAGAGAAAATATTCTCAGCCGACACCGTCTTCAAAGTTCAAACAAGGTCTCTTTATTATTACAATAAGGAGCGGAGTTATCTGAAAACACAGACACTTAAACTCTTACATGCAGGTTGTAAAGCTGCTATGCTGCTCAAAGGGCAGTTCTTTGAGCACCAGTGTATATACAGATACAATAGTAAGATGCCCAACAGGGCAGGCCCCGTCGGGGTCAATCATCCATTGTGCCTCCTAAGACCCGATGACTGGTCAGGGAACCAATTTGAGTTGGTTCCTCTTTATCGTGGCTGTGATGTCCTTGTGACCGTTAGGATCAAAGGGTTGCATTGAGATGTATTCTGGTGGGACAAATGGGTAAACATCTATCCTGCTGTGACAGATGGATACAGCATCCCCCTAACCCTGACACTTACATTTACAGCACATGAGCATCAGTATTTTTCCATCAATTTCCCACTGAACAACGGCAAAAAGTAAACCGCATTCACAACAAAATCCTGGCACCCACCAGGCACAGAGCCGCTCTGCAAATGGGTCTCATCTACATTGATATTTTAAAAGGTTTCTCTTCTTTCTCTAACTTGCTCAGACCAACACCCTAGATGTGAGAATCACAAGAATGAATATACATGTTTAACGTCTCATGCACACCTTTTAAGTGTATTGCAGATGTTGAAGGTAAACACCCAACAAATAAACTGGAGCTGGGTTTGATGAGCTGTTGGAAAATGTGAACAACATGGCTTTTGTTTGCTCTGATAAAGGTTCAGTAAATATTTTCCCTTCAGAATGTTGACTAGATCCTCCTTTACCCCTTTTGCTAAACGACTTTGCTTCTGCACTCATTCCGCTCTATAGAAAGAGGCTTTGTTTTTCACAAGCACCTTCTGCCTTCGAACTCCGCTCAAGCAAACATCTTCTCTTACAAGGCTTTTCTTCTGGATCTGTGAGCCACACGTGTCCACTTCACATCACGATTTTATAAAAAATTTTCACGATGGTCCTCTCCATCCTTTCTATATATATACTGTATATATGCGAGTAAATGCAAAAACACGTGCACACACTGTTCTCTTTTAACATTGTCTCTCTTTCTGCCAGACTGACACAAACACACATACAATCATGCACTTGAACACATACACACACACACACACACACACACACACGAGAGAGTGGTTAGTTTATTGTGCTTAATGAGCCCATTCATTCAGTCCAGATAATCCTAATGGTGTGTTGGCTTCTGTCTGCACTATCCGGGATGCTGCTAATTGATGTCAGGTGAAACTAATATGCAGGTTTTAATGTATGTGTATGAAACTCATTTTCAGTTGTGTGTGTGTGCATTGTGACAAGGCATGCTAATTTGGCTTCTGATGGTTTTAGGTTATGAGGTTCTGCTTTTGTTAGCTATGTAGGATTGTTTTGTTTGTGTGAACAAGAGCATGTACATTAATCTGTCCATCAATGTCAGCTTTTTCTTTTTTTTTTTTTTTCTTTCGCGTGTGAGTGTGTGTATGTGTTTTTGAGGCTGTTTTTGAGCTGCTCACAATCCAGCTATTCACGAAGGCCAAAAGTAATTTTCCAGACAATTTAGCTTGCGAATAAAAAGAAAAGAGAAAAAACAAAGTTCTTAAAAGTTACTACTCTGATTAGATTTAGAAAATGTACCAAATAAAACCACTTTTAACACATTTACCACACTCATTAACACACAACCTCAGCTGACCCCTCTGAAGCTTTCCTTGCATATTCAATTCTGGGTTGTCCAAATGTTAGGCCTTTGTTTGCCTCTGATCATCTCATTGGAAATATTAAGTGGTCTTCCTAATTTCCTATTCAAATGGTTAATGTCAACCTTTGTAATAGTTTACATTACACAACATTTATAATATAAATAAAGGTTTCAGTTTTAGTCTTTTCAGTTTTTTATTTTGAACACAAGAACACACTTTATTTCCTTTACCTGCTGGTCCTGTACTTGCCTTTGTCAGTTATACAGTATACCAAATACACACACACATTTTAAAATGCCTTACCGGGTGTGTTAACCTTAGGGAAATCTATGTGCTTTGGGCGTCAGCATATTTTTCATATGAATATTCATTAATGAATAAACAAAAACTCAAGGCCAAACATTCCTTATTTTAATGAGAAAACCCTCCCAAAATAGAATTTATGTTTTGGTCTTCCAACTGTTTTTGGCAGTGAAGTAAACCTGTATGAGTCTAATTGAGTACGTAAACTTAACAGGAACAATTAAGATAATCATTGTTACATATGAACAAGACTGCGGGTCGACAGTCACGCTAGCAGCTCTTGTAAAACCCTGTTTACCCCGTTCCCCATCTTATTTTACCATGTTAGCATGCTAACATTTGCTAATTAGCACTAAATACAGCTAAGGTAATGGCAATGTTGTTACTTTAGTACAACATAAATGACAAATCAAAAACATTGGTTTGCTGATGGTGGACTGACAACAGACTGACATTTCTGTCAGCAAACTACTTGCACTTTACCTTTGACAGTCAGTGTGAACTGTAGCATTTATCTGTCCCATTGTGATTCATTTAAATAAAACACCTGCCCCGTGTGAGGCTTGAACTCACGACCTTCAGATTATGAGACTGACGCGCTGCCTACTGCGCCAACGAGGCCTGAAAAAGTTGTGTTGATGTTTGAGCAACTCAGTCCATCCATCCAAAAGTCTGCGATGGCAGCAAGGTCTCTCCAGCATGTTCTGGGTCTAAGAGTCTATGGACTCTTTGTCCACCGATGCGAAAGAGCAGCTGCTCTAGTCTGTGCTCCCTTCAGTTGTCTGAGCTCCCTGCGGAGGAAACTCATTTTGGCCGTGTGTATCCGCCCTGCACCGAGGCTTAACACATTTTGCATAATGATTTAGAATTTTGAAGTTAAGTTGATTTTTTTATTATTTTTTAAAAATGTCTGAGCATGTAGATAAAAAATGTTAATCGATTGACAGCCCTAATATAAATGTAACCAATTGTGATAAATGGGCATATGATATCATCTCAAATCGAAGTCGTATCATGGCATACTTTGTGATATCAGCAAATATGGTATTGTTGTCGTGAGTCACTCCCCTATTGGTTTGCTTGTTCCGCAGCTTTTGACCGCTTGCTATAATTTTCAGCATCAGCTGTGTGTTTTTTATTCCTATGCAAATCTACTGGCATCCCACTTTAAACATTATGTTTTCATGTGTCTTACCCATTGATTTTAAAACACCTGCCCCCTGTGAGGCTTGACCTCACAGCCTTACAGATTATGAGACGGACGCGCTGCCTATTGCACAAACAAGGCCACAAAAATCCCTGCAGTTAGGAAAAAAGACCCTGAAAGAATAACAATTCAGACTGTATACTCAATAACAACGATGTATTTGCGCACCAAAAATATTCACGCAAAGGCCAAAATTAATCCTAGGTGGTCTGTGACATGACCCAGCACTAAAGCAATGACAAAAGACAGGGGGAGGAGGGGGGCGCAGGACGAAGGAACACAATACTAAGAATGTAACACAGCGCATGTGCTAGTCAGTTTATTCAGTGGTGAATGTGTGTGCATGGATGAGTGTGAGGTATTGTGTCAGGGACTTACGCTGGATAGCATAAAACAAACAAAGATGAGCCGGAGTGGTGCTGGACTGACAGCAGCTTTAGGGCAATCACAGATGCACAACCAATAATGAAACATCACTTTTGGCAGTGTTTGTCTCCACTACTCTATTGTTGTGAAGTGATGCCTTTTACCAAGAAAACTGTTCCACGTGGGAACCCTGTAAGACCTTTTCAACTTTGAAAACACTTCTATGTTTTCAGTCAATGCACATCTATTGACACTTTACCTTCAGCACTATGCATCATGTGTTGCCTATTGTTTATTTTTTTTGTCATCTCATCAAAAACATTTGCCCCGTGTGAGGCTCGAACTCACGACCTTCAGATTATGAGACTGACGCGCTGCCTACTGCGCCAACGAGGCCTGAAAAAGTCCTCATTGGTCACCGAAAACTTTTCACAGCAACTGACAAGTTGACTAGATTTATTGGTTTTGTCTGAGCAACTCATTTAATATTTTAAATATTTAAAATGATTATCCAGATTGAAGGAAACATCATACTAAGAATATAACTACAGATAAATATAATATATGAATAAATAATACAGTCTATGTGGTAGTCAGTTAAATCAGTGGTGAATGTGTGTGCATGGACGACTGTGAAGTATGGCGTCTTTTCTTTTTTGAGGTTGAGGTGTTGACATCCCGACAGCATCACACTCAACTGCAAACCGACCCAGTGCGTGCTGAAGGTTATGCTGCCTACTGCGCCAACAAGGCTTGTAAAATTGTCCATCGTCATTCAGAGTAGTTGACACAGGGATAATTGATGACAAGGGATAACCATGGCAGAGCCCAACACCCACTGAAAGCATGTTGGACTTCTTGCCAATAATATGGAGCTAGCTGTCGCTTTGGTTAGGACCGAATGGCTCTTAGCAACAGCAATAAAACACCTGCCCCGTGTGATGCTCAAACTCATGGCCTTCAGATTACGAGTGACA
>CALSCE010009465.1:15781585-15794436 GCA_943593645.1 Bovichtus variegatus | reverse complement strand
GCCCCGTGTGAGGCTTGAACTCACGACCTTCAGATTATGAGACTGACGCGCTGCCTACTGCGCCAACGAGGCTCAGAATCATGATCTCTGTGATTGTGATTGCTGGAGCCGATCTTGGCCATGTCGCAGTGGGAGTAGGCTAAGCAAGGTTATCTAACAGGAGGCATCCTTATCAGCTGTCTGAACCACCACAACTAGCTACTTTCGCGCAAAAGAGCAGCCACTCTAGTCTGAGCTTCATTCGGATGTCTTAGCTCCATACCCTCTATCCTTATCTCTAAGGTTGAGCCAAGTCACCCTATGGAGAAAACTCATTTTGGCCGCTTGTATCCGCCATCTCATTCTTTCGCTCACTACCTAAAGCTCGTGACCACAGGTGAGGGTTGGAATGTAGATTGACTGGTAAATCGAAAGCTTTTCCTTAACGCTCAGCTCCCTCTCCAAGACAACGCTCCTTGACGCCGCACCAATCCGCCTGTCGATCTCAGGCTCCATTTCATCCTCACTTTTGAACAATACTTGAGATACTTGAACTCTTTCATTTGGGGAAAATAAACTCACTCCCAACCCGACATTAGAGGGAGTGATCCACTGTTTCTCCGAAAGTCTGACTTCTTGCCCAGAATACAGACATAGCTGTCACTCTGGTTATATAAGGACTGAATGGCTCTGAATGCAACGGTAATAAAACACCTGCCCCGTGTGAGGCTTGAACTCACGACCTTCAGATTATGAGACTGACGCGCTGCCTACTGCGCCAACGAGGCCTGTAAAATGAATTGTCAAATTGGATTCAGAAAATTTGTCACCGTTGAAACTGCAGTAACTTAATTTTTTTTTCTTTTTCTGCCTACTGTGACAACTATCCGGTGAGATCTCTTCTCACATATTACATGGTCAGCAATAACCATTTAACCT
Organism: Bovichtus variegatus; assembly: GCA_943593645.1. Classification (NCBI taxonomy): domain Eukaryota; kingdom Metazoa; phylum Chordata; class Actinopteri; order Perciformes; family Bovichtidae; genus Bovichtus; species Bovichtus variegatus. Next base: position 15,793,518 of record CALSCE010009465.1, on the reverse strand, counting down.
TACCGTTCATTCTCGAGAAACAACAATTGTATCTGCTTGTTCGCAGCTTTCAACCGCCTGCTATCATTTTCAGCATCAGCTGTATGTTTTCTTTTTCTCATGCTAATCTACCGGCACTATAATTTAAACCGTATCTTCATGTGTCTTCCCTATCGGATTTTAAACACCTCCCCCGTGTGAGGCTTGAATTTACGATTTTCAGATTATGAGTCGGACATGCTAATTTTCAAATCTTTCGCCACAAAATTGGCACACCACTTTTTGACAGAAAGTTTTTGTCTCTTCTCACAAGAGAACTGCCTCAGTTGAACCTTCAGATTATATGACTTCCTACTCCACTAATCCAACCTGGAAAATTTGCGGAGATGTCACAGTTGCAACAAAATCGCCCATGTTTTTTGAAAATGATTGGCTGAATTTTATTGTAGTATTTTTCTCAACTCTCAAATTGTTTTGCAAAATGTGTCAATAGGACATTTAAAAAAGCCCCAGCTAATAGATATGGTTACCAAAAAGGATGGAAGGGAGAAGATATAGACGGAGAGGGAGAGAGCACTTTTGTGAGCCAGAATACTTTGGCTGCCTTGCTTCCTCCTGATAGCAACATCTCTATTGACTGAAACACTCTGTGTCAGCTGTTGTGCAGCTGACACAGAGTGCTAATAATAATACTGGCTCATTGAGGAGCACACTCCAGCCTTTGTGTGTGCCTGTCTGTATATCAGTGTTGCTGGGTGTCCATCATATCCATCTCTCCATCGTTGAAGGTGTGTTTTATATTTGCCCCACATTGACTGTGTTGTAACTTCCTCAGTTCATTCTTTCTTGTTTCCACGTAATTCATTTTCTAAAACATCTGCCCTGCGGTAGGCTCAAACTACCAGTCTTCAGATTATGAGATCGGAACCAATGAGGCTGTGAGAGCTATTGTCAAATACGGGAAAAGTGAAACAAAAAACCATTCCGGATGACACTCCATCCTCTTTTTTTTTTTTGTTTGTCTAGGTGTCTTTGTTATATGTGACTATACAGTATGTACTCCTGAGTGTGTGGGTGTCGACAGCCCATCTCTCTCAGCTCACATATTCTTTAAAGGTGTGTGTCTGTGTTTCCATTTGAGCTAATTCCCCCAAAAGGGATTTTTTTCTCTCTTCTTGTTCGTCTGGGGGCAGTTCTAATAAAACACACACACACACACACACACACACACACACACACACACACACTCACTCACACACTATCCTGATAACGAGATAGTCCTCACACTCCTTGAACGCCGAGTGAACCCATTGACGAAGGTGTAGTGTGTACAAGTGCATGATGTGGGTGAGAGTGTGTGTCTGAATGAGAGAGAGGCAGACAGATTAAAAAAAGGAACAGGGGAGAAGAAGATTTTGTGTGTATGTGTATGTGTTTTTGGCAGTAAATCAGTATGCTAATGAGGCATGGTCTGTAATCCGCTTACAGCTAATCTCGCTCAATCCCCCCAGTCCAGGCCTGGGCACTGCTCACGCACACAGGCATGCCTGGGTGAACACAGCCACGCACGCACACGCACACACACACACACACACACACACACACACACACACACTCTGGCTTGCTCTCGCTACTTTTCAAAAATACAAACCCTCTTTCAAATATGCATAAAAAGCATCTCTGTTTGTCTTTCAGTTATTTTTCTTAAAAGTCATCAAGCCAAGAAGACAACCTTTTTTTTTTTTGTTGTGTGCGACCAAGGGTCTGTTCATTAATTCTTAAGCAGTTAGTGTTTCCTCCACTAAGCAGTGTTTGAACCATAGGGAGACTGTAGCACTGCCTCTTTGTAGGCTCCTTTTTGCCCTGATTGTGTGTCATAAAAGCCAAGGTGAACTTTGATATTCACAGACAGAGGATGCTGGACTGCAGCACGAATACTGATTACTTGCCCATGTCAGAGGTAGTTGTGTATGTATTTGTGCACGCGCACATTCTGTAAATGCTTTTTTGCAGTCAGACCAGATCACAAGCCATGTGGTCAGATGATTGTTTTTCTTAGTGTTGCCATGGTGATGCAGCAAAAGGTCGCTCTAAGGTGTTCTCTACCAAGACCTTGTGCGCGTGCATGTATGTGTACTACTAGTGCAGCAGATTTAATTTGGCAGCAGAAACCAGAAGAATGTTCAGGCCGGGGCGGTGGTCTCATCAAGACAGCACTCAGCATGTGTGTGTGTGTGTGTGTGTACGTGTTTCTGAAAGAGATATCTGCTGATACATGTGTGAATAACGTCACAGCGGAATTTCTTCCACAGCCACTTACACTGTGTGAGCCTTTATCGCTGCTTGCGTGTCACCATTAACCCATATCTGATATATCATTCAGAATATTACAGCAGGATTAGAGCCTAATGCTTAGGGAAAAAATGCACAAATGCAGACACACACACACACACACACACACACACACACTCACACACACACTTAGGCACATACACAAAGAGCCTGGCTGCTCGACACCAGGAGGCTGACAAGGTATTCTTCTATGTGTGATGAATACTGCTGCATACATAGCACTCAGTATGCACAGCACATCTCGCTCCTAATCTCTTTCACTCTGTCTCTTCCTCTTGTGCCCTCTCTCTTTCTTTCTCCATCAACGCCTCTTTACTGCTCTCCCTCTTCTACTTTTTTTTCTTTTCTTTTTTCCCAACCTCCCTTCCCCATCACCCCCCCTTAGGCACTGTCTACCCCCGCCCCCCCTTCCCTATTCATGCCCTCCTTTTTCTTCTCCCTGTCATGTTTTCCCGCTTTATTTGTCTCCCCTTCCTCGGTCTTTCGCATCTACCCTCTCCAAATGCCCTCTCACTGCTCTTTTTTTTCCCTTTTATATGTCCTTTCTCGGTGAACTCCCTCTGTGCTGCGTATCCAGTTACTTTGTGTGTCATACCAACTTTAAATGCAATGTTGAAACGCTCTTCACAGATATGTCTTTCACACCCTTCATTCTCCTCTTATCTCCCTCTCCTCTTCTCTGCAGGTATGAAAGAGCTCTCGCCCCCTCCTCTCAACCTGCGCCGCCTCTACACTGAGACATTAGAATGGGAGCCGGTGTTGATCATCATCTCTCCAGGGGCTGACCCGTCCCAGGAGCTTGCGGAACTAGCAGCAGAAACCGTGGGCAGGGAAAACTATCATGAGGTAGAGTCCAACAGGATTACATGGGGGAAGTCATAGCAGAATAAAAAGTGCAAATGAAATATTTTCAAAAGAATACCAAGATCAGATCTACAGAATAGTTTATTGTGCATCTAAATGGGGAAAATTACAGTGCTACAGCGTGTTGAATGTTTTAGTGAAACACAGTTTTCAGGCATAGCTCTTGGTCGTGTTCTGCTGGTGGAGTTCATCAATTTCAATAAATTCAAGAGAGCAAGACCTCCGACAAAACTGCACTTGCACTTGACAATCCCACACACCTGCAGTTGTTCGACATGTGGTTAATACAGCTAGAACAACGCTGTTTCTTTTTGTAATCATAAACAAATTCACTGAAGAGACCAAAACCCACAAAGAAATGTATCTTACTAACATGTAGTGTCTGTGTAATCAAGGCCTGATACACGGCAGCCTCTGCATAGAACACTGTCCCCCGCCACAGTCTTTAAAAAGCTATTGAAAATATATATACAAGAGCCATGCCATTGCTTAGCGTGCGCTGTTCCCTTCATTACAGTTTGAGTTGTATTTCCTAGAATGTTTGGCTTATCTTTCAGTTTTAAATGACTGTGACATTGCATTGCTGTTTTAATATCTTTTTTTCTTTCTTTTTCAGTATGCAAACCGTCCCACACTTATCTCAGCGTTTTAGGGCTCACATTTATTTGACCATATACAGAAGCTAATATGAATTATATCCAAGAATATTCAGTTAAGAGAAAATGCACATTTTTCCATTGTAGCTACAACCAAGCGAACCAACATGTACATGCTGCGTTCCACTCATGATGGGTGCTGCATATAACATTACTTTAGGTCAAATCAGTTACATATAAATGTAAATCGGATGAATTATGAGGTACTAGCCTCTGTGTGGGAACTCTATTGATAAAAATCACATTGGGAATCCCATTTTGCAAGTATCTCATTGTTTCTTCACTGAGGAGAGAGATGAATTCAAATATTCAATCAAAGGATCTGCCCCCTAACTTCTGAGAAATTACAATGTAGAATCAAATTTTCCATCCCACTGCTTCTGTTTCTCACCCCCTCCTACCTCCCCCACTGCCTCTGTCTGTCCAGATCTCCATGGGTCAGGGACAGGCTGATGTGGCCTTAGCTACACTCAGAGAATCTTCCCGAAATGGCGAATGGCTTTGCCTGAAAAACCTTCACCTTGTCACTACATGGCTACCGCTCCTGGAAAAAGTAGGTACTCAGTAAGATCTCCATGTGTGGTAAGGCCAAGGCCCAGGTTTTAACATGTATCTGCGAATGTGAGTGTGTGTGTGATTTTTGTTTTTCTCTGTGGTTTGTGCTTTTCGGTTGAGCGAGGTCGTGTGTAATATTATGCATATCTCTAGATATTGGATAATGGCACATGAAAACGACCCTTATTGATTAATTCAGGGAGAGACTGATCAAATTGACTGTGTCACCCCACGGGGATTCTGTATGTTTGGATATGGACGTGTGTCTGCCCACAGTAGAATTAAGAGAATTAAGTAGCATTGTGTTGATGATTTTATATTCTAGCCGCATATGTGCAAAGCCAGGTGTGCGCCAGGGGCCGTGCGTGGGGAAAGGCAAACCACAGAAGATAAGCATGTAGTTCAAATACACGATGAAATGATCCAGCTGGGGGACAGTAACAAGTCCAACGCTAATGTGATAAATCCATCATAAGACTTCCAAAGATAGAAAAAGCACCTCTTCACATAATCTCAAGGCCACAGCACCAGGTAGAGCTGGGGTTTGGGGTCAGGTGAGTTCAGTTTAAAGGTCCTGGAGGATGTTGTGTGCTTAGAGTGTGTATGTAATTCCTTGTTGCGCCCTGCTTGTAAGTGTTTATCTTTAATATTACAACACTGCGACACACAAACACAAGAACCAAGGAACACAAGAACACATCCTGCTGGCTGCCCAAATTTCCATATCTAAAATTACCTTCTGTCCTTTGCCTGCACACACACACATGCGCGCTTGTGTGCGTGCGTTATTCGTCTGTCTCTGGGCACACGTGCGCGTACATGTGCGTGTTTGTGTCAAGTTTGCTTCTGCAGTGCGTACCCGTGTGTGTCATCCATACTGCTCATTTTGCTCATCCTGTATGTTGTTATCATTGTGTACTGTATATGTGCTTGTGTGTCACATTACAGTGAGTGGGTTATAGTAATACGTCTTCCACTGTCTTTGTGTGTGCGTGTGTGCGCGTGTGTGTGTGTGTGTGTGTGTGTGCCCTGGGGTTAGCTCCTGTCCAGAGCTGTCTGTGCTCCCGGTGTGACTTAAACCATAGCTTAACAGTTCCACTCTCCTCACCTCTCTCTTTTCCCTCCTCCTAGTATTTAATTTTGTATTTCGTCCCTGCTTTTCTCCATTTCTTTCCACCTCTATATCCCCGATATCTTCTCAACACTCCCCCCCTCATATTGTATAACTAAAACTCTCTTTCTCTTTGTCACTGTTTCACTGTCTCGCTCTTTGCCCAACAGCCGATGAGGTTGTGGTCTCGGCAGTCAAGCTTGAAATGAAAAACTGACGCAACAAGGGGGGGGGGGGCAGTGAGCATAGGAAAGAAAGAATGAAGACACAGTGGGTATAAGAGGAGGGAAGTAGGGTAGATGAACTGAGCCTCAGCAGGCAGGTGGAAATTCTACCAAGAGAGGCCTTTGTTTTAGTGTCTTCCTCTGTTTCTTTATGTGTGTCCATCTGCTGCTCAGTCTTTCTCTAGTTCTCAATGTAGTTTCAACATTTTAAGGCTTTTTTTTTTTTTTTTTTTTTTTTTTTTTTGCCATCTGTCTTTTCATTCCTTCCCTCCTTCACAAAACCAGTTGGTCAGTTAGAGAGAGGAGAAAAGAAAAGAGGGGAAGAGAGACTGCGAAGGAGAGCGGTCACTGTTCATAATTGAAGTTGGCAGTGCAGATGTCCTCTCAATCCTGTCTACTCATATTCTTCCACTTGCACTGTTTTCTGTCTCTCATTTTTCACGTCACCCACTACATTCATCTATCTTTCAATCTATCACTCTAAATGTCTCTCTGTCTGCCAATCCCAATATATTGAAATAACGACAGATCCCTTTGTGTCGCATTAAGTCAATGAAACACTGTCCTTCAGAATCACATTTATTGTAATACAATCATTATCATTGGTCAAATGATTGTGATAGGATTGTATCAGGAGTTACTGTATAATATGATTCTTATCTCTAGTGTGCAGATACAGCTTTTCGTCAGCAAAACTGTATGTATATGACTGTGTGATTGAAGCCTGTTGAGTGTGTCTTTCACACACTGTTCATCTGAACAGTGTGGATATATTCCAAAAAAAAAAGAAAGGTTTTGATCTGCTAACACTTAAAAAAAAAAAAAAGAAAAGAAAAGTGCTCTCTCCCACTCAATGTCCTTTCTCTGTATCCACCCATCTCTTCTTTTCTTGTTTATCAATGTCTCTGTCTTGCATCTTTTCGCAATACTATCACTTTCTCCAGTGGAATTCTGGTTGACAACACATCAGACACACGCACACACACGCACACACACACACACACACACGCATATAAACAGGAGTTTTCTTCGAGGGATGTCAGTTCCTGTGTTCTTTGACTTTCTGTGATTATTTGTGCATGTGTGTATGAATTAGGTTTCAAATGAAGCAGAAACACATTGATTACAACTCTCTCTGTGTGTGTGAGTGTGTGTGTGCGTGAGTGTGTGTGTGTGTGTGCGCATGTCTGTGCATGTGTGCGTGTGCGTGTGTGTGAGTACCCAATCAGATGACACAAGACCCTAAGGTGCCAGCATGGTATTTTTAGCCACACGTCTTTGAGAAAGATAGAAAGAGAGGGGGAAGGAATGTAAGAAGAGAAGTGAGAGAAAGAAAGCTGGAAACTGAGACGAAGAGACAGCGTTAGAGAGAGAGAGACAAATATATAAAAGTGAGGTCAATGGTGTGTCGTTGTGGAGAATCTGTCAGTGTGCAAGGATTCTAATGGAGACGGAATCATTACTATAATAATTAATCTCCTTATAATATTAAGTAGTTACTCTATTTTCCTATGTACTCAGGGTGACCATGCGGAAGAGAGTTAACAGCTCTCCACACTGGACCACACTGAATAAGAAAAGGTTGAGAGAATATATCCACGTATCTTTGCAAAGATAAACATACGAAGAAGAGTTTTATAAGGAGAGAAACTATTGTTTTGAGTGGGGCTTTAGTTGCGCTCAGATTACATATCAATTAACAGATTAGAGATTTGGTTTTAGTGAATCCATGGAAGTCGGGGGATTATTCTAAAGTTATGGATATGAAAAAGTGCAGTTTAGAGTGTGAATTTTGTGGTTCGCACATTTACCCCCCATCGAGAAGGTCCTGTGTTTATATGTAAACCCAGCTGACTGGGGTCTGCCTTTGTTTATATACTGGGATAGACTCCAGCCCTTTGATGACAGGGAGACAAAGGTGAGTTTTATTTTTTGAAATGCAGTATATCTGTGTGTTTGCATATGTGTGTGTGTGGTTTGGGATGCATGTGGAAATGAAGAACTCAGCTCAGAGTTGTATCTACAGCCATATACTACTGCACAAGTAGTGTGGTCTCATATTACTCTATTAATGTGCACAATGTGTCTAAAGTGTGTACTGTCCTTCCTCCACAGGAGTTAAATGTGCTGCATCCCAAAGCAGGCTTCCGTCTCTGGCTGACAGCTGAAGTTCACGCGAGATTTCCTCCCATACTGCTGCAGTCCAGCCTCAAGATCACTTACGAGGTACGCACACACGCACACACATTAAAACAGTAACACTATAATACTCCTCCAGTAGGTGATGATGAAGTTTACTGTTGTGTAGCGTTGACCTATCTGAATTTAACACACAAACATGCACCCACACATGTTTGCAGGCACACTGTGCACTAATGCTCTTTCATTTGTATTGTTTTATTTCTATGCAGTGTTGAACCTTTTAATTTCCCCAAATATAGACTGTCTCAGTGAACCTCTACCGAATGCAGTCATATGTGTCTGAGCCCCAGTGAGCAATGTTACCAGGCTAATGCAAACTATAAGAGTGTAGGATGTGTAAGGGCTACAATTTATTTGAAATGTCATGTGAATTCATGGCAATGTGTGTGTCTTATCCTCCATATAACGGCCACAGAGGCACTGCAGCCTCATATACTGTACATTTGTATGGAGACGCGGAAGCCTGCAGCTTGTGTGTGTTAGTGATGCGTGTTTTAGTGCTCAGTGTGTTTCTGATGGGAGTCATGCTCAAGGGGTTAACTGCTTCAGCAGGCACGCATGCTGCACAAACTCTTTCTCTTTCTCTCTCTCTCTATCTATCTCTCTCTCTCTCTCTCTCTCTCTCTCTCTCTGACTGTTTTTCTTTTCTCTCTCTCTCAGATAGACTCACACTCTTTCATGGACAGACTTATTGACATACTTTATATGTGTGCATACACATCCTGCACACATCCCCAGAGAAATGACTGTAATATATTTATTTCTGTATGTGTCAAAACCTATATGTCGAACCAAAGAGAAGCAGTATATAAACTGATACATATACATTGTGTTGTTGTCAGTGGGATTGTATTAGGATTGTACAGAGCTGATCTGCAAGGCCAAACAGTTGTATCCCAGTGGCTAGAGCTTCTCCACCCATACTCGACTCCCCTTTGCAGTTTAATCTTGAAGATTCAGAAGGTGAATATGTTTAGTGCCTTGCATTAGACTTACAGAACAGCTCAAGCATCTCATAGAGCAAATATTGAATTCTACTCATGTATTGCCAATGAAAATACACAGAATCAGAATGCAGTAGCTCCATCTTGCAATAAAAAGTGAAAAAAGGGGTAATTGAATTGTTAGAGTCTAAAAGCAGAGTTCACATATTACTTTCTTAGGGGTGAATAAAAGCATTAGATGAATTTTGAGCACATAGGGAAACTGTTCTGCTGCAGCAGAAACGAGTAAACTTTAGAACGGCGTGACGTACAATGTAAAAAATTGGGCATCTCACAAAAACGCTTAATCTACTAAAGTTGGTAACATATGTAGTGATTTTGTGTAGCAGTTTGTAGTGGAATTTAGTACAAATGCATTAGGCTGTGATTGTTCTCAAAAACTCCAGATGGAGTTACCAAATGTTCAGCAAAGCTGACAAAGTGTGAACTGATGTCAATGTATGCTTTTGGTTTCTATTCTAAACAGAGCATAATGTTGCCGGAGGAATCAAATATGCAGAGAACTGTTCAGATATACAACATGTGCTGACTCATGCACTTTACAGAATATATCAACTTAGGCACAGTATAGCATAGGAACGTGCTGTGGGTGGTAACGGCTATCGGGTGTTCAACACATTATTACATCACATTTAGCTGTAAACAATCACGAGGATACAACGCAACAGCAAGAATCTTGCAAGTACATTAGCTGAATTTGAATTAATTAATTTATAATTGGCCAAGGTGCAGTTGAAACAGATGGGTTTTCAATCTGCGACGGAAGGTGTGAAGACTTTCTGCTGACCTGATTTCGATGGGGAGCTCGTTCAGGATTGCAAACAGGCGGGTCTTATTTGCAGGGTATCTGGGTCTTATTTGCAGGGTATCCGGGTCTCATTCGCAGTGAGGGAATAACGAGCCGATTGGCCGATGCCGAGCGAAATGAGCGAGTTGAGGCAAAACAATGGTTAAACCATACAGTTTAACCACGGCCTGGATGTAGGAAGTGCCTGATCCATTCACAGCACAGCAGGCCAGCACCAGCAGATTCGGGCAGCTACTGGTAACCAGTGAAGGGAGCGGTGTAGTGTGGGAGAACTTGGGGACGTGCTGCTGCATCCTGGATGAGCTGTAGAGGTCGGATGGCACATGTAGGTAGTCCAGCCTGGAGGAAGTTGCAGCAGTCAAGGCGTGAGATGACGAGAGCCTGGACAGAACCTGCATTGCCAACACTAATGAAACAACATTTTTTTCAGTTCATTCTGAGAAACTTGTTGTAATTCCCAGAGACATAAATGTGCTACAAATGACTTAAACAACAGGTAGTCTTCACCCCTGAACCTTTCTCTGCCCTTGCTTGTTCACTGTCTCCGTGTTGTCTAACTGGTCCAGTGTTTTTCAACCGTGGTGTGAGAATGTTGTAATGAGACCATGGCTTTTTTCACATTTGTAAAATGTGAAACGTTTGCTGGTCCTGCATACTGGGTTTAAGCTAGAACTTATTTTTACTTTCACATTTAAAAATACGATCAACACTTTATAATCTGGATCTGTAATAGTTTCTGTGTCCAGGTAGTATCTTCTCCCCTTTGTTTTACAGACATTCTGATCTTGTCTTGAATGCTCAATAGGACATATACAGTATATGTATACAGTACTTATTTATGAATTAACTGGTTCAAACTCAGTTGTCCTGCAGTTATCTTCCATGAGGTGCTGTGGCTTAGTTGGTTAAAGTGCCTGTCTAGTAAACAGGAGATCCTGGGTTCAAATCCCAGCAGTGCCTTTTCTTGTGCTACCCAGCCTTTCCCATATCATTTTACCATGCAGCATATACTCCTTTCACACATGCTCTATGTCTATGGATACCTTGCCACGGTTCTCTGCTTGTATTGTACTCACATATGAATGTTGCGGCAGATTCCATCATAATAAAACCCTTTCTTTTCGCCCCTTCCCCTCTATCCTTATTTACCTTGTCCCTTTCCTGTCTGTCTATATTTCCTCCCTTTCTTTTTCCCATTTCCAGGCTCCTCCTGGGTTGAAGAAAAATCTGCTGAGAACATATGAGTCATGGACTCCAGAGCAGATCAGTAAAGGTTAGCTCTTCTTTTCTCTTCTGCCCCCGAATGATTTTCTGAAGTCAATAGCTTCAAACTTTCTTATTCCAAGCGGTGATGCAAACCTTTTGAATCATGCTATTATATATAAATGTGTACATGTCTCTGCTTCGTGTTTTGAGGAATGAATTATTAAACAGTACATCCTACATTTAAGCTTACAACCAGATTCAGCTAATGAGCTGGCCTTAAGTGCCAAGAATGTGTGCTTTGTTTTGATTTACAGTAAAGGAATAGTTCACTTTTTTGTTTACATAAAATGGTATGTGTTATTGTAATCAGTGCGTGATTATTAATTAATTTGTTCACAGGGCTATGCGCCCTGTGAACAAATTAATCCCAGTGAGCTTGCAGATTCTGGAACAGCATTCAAAAAAGTCGATACAGAATACAGCGTGCTTGATGATCCTCTCTGTTGTATTTAGTTTGATGCATAATAAAAGATAACTGCCCTCAAAGTTCATAAAACACGGAAACTGATTAGGATTGCTTATTGTAGTTATTTTGGTTGTGATATGCTGTTGGATGTTTGTGTGCAGGAGGCATCCTGGCCAGGGCCCAGTCTCTCTTCTGTCTGGCTTGGTTCCATGCTGTCTGCCAAGAGAGACGCAACTACATACCACAGGTAAAACACACAAACAGCCTAACGAACAACCGAGTGTTCAGAATAATAATAATACATTTTATGTATCGAACGCTTTTCATAACACTCAAAGACACTTAACTATTAAACTTAAAGTAAAAAAATTATCATAATAGTTTGTTATCGTCACCTTCTTAAACTAATGGCCTAAGTCATATTTTAACGTTTTTAAAAAAAAAAAAAAAAAAAAAAATTATATATATATATAATATAAATAATATATATATATATAATATAACAA
>CALSCE010009465.1:15753776-15781485 GCA_943593645.1 Bovichtus variegatus | reverse complement strand
TTTTTTTTTTTTTTTTTTAAAACGTTAAAATATGACTTAGGCCATTATTTTAGTTTTTTCTGGGGTTTTTTTTCAGTTTTCTTTCTTTTAAAAAATATATTATATTCTATATTTGGTTCAGTTTTTTCAGTTTTTTTTGTTTTGTTTTTTTTCAAAAAACTGAACCAACTATAGAATATCATATAATCTATATTTGGTTCAGTTTTCTTTCGTTCAAAAAATATATTATATTCTATATTTAGTTCAGTTTTTTCAGTGTTTTTAAAAACTTTAAAATATGACTTAGGCCATTAGTTTAAGAAGGTGACATTATGTTATAGCCATAGTTCTACAATTTCATCTCAGGACATAAAACTCAAAATACCGTAGCATTACAATGTTATTTAAAAGAGGAAAAATACGGCACCTGTTTAAATGTTGTAATAGTCCTGGATGCAGAACTAAGACACTAAGGCATAAACAGACAAACTAATCAGCACCGTTTCTTAAATGTTCCTGCCATCGGCTTGAAGCTTTTTTATGAATGCTGCTAGCATTAGCTGCTGTCACGTGTATATACTCAAAATATGCTTACAGCATAATAATGTGCCTTAATGCCCTTTGAAGGTTTTACTTGTGAAAAATGTTTGCACGCTGAAGTGTCCTTGAGCAAGACACCGAACCCCAAGTTGCTCCTGATGAGCAGGCCAGCACCATGCATGGCAGTTCCACCATCACTGGTGTATGAATGGGTGTGTGAGAGGGAAACTGTAAAGTGCTTTGTCAGCTAGAAAGACGCTATATGAACGCAAGTCATTTATCATTTACCATTTAAAATCCAAAGATGTATTTCCCCACACCCCCACATACAGCTTTGTATCCACACTGGTTATCACAGCTACATAATTACTGGATATGCAGTTCATATTCATGGCACACATCTATACCCAACACAGCTATACAAACGCATGATTTATTAATTTCAGAAAGACTAAAAAAAGGATCACTTTTCTCCTACCTAACTGTGCTGTGCCTCCGGCAGAGTCTTCGTGTGTGCATAGCTACGTATGTGTGTGTGCAAGTCTTTGCAGTAAATGTGCCTGCTGGTCAACACACACACAGCACATTGTTAGTAGACCAAAGGGTTTACACTGTCAAGTCAGAATAGTGGAAGCGTGGGGTAATACAGGTCCTATGATGTCATACACTGTCAAGGGATTTAAAAAAAGAGTCAACTGAAAATGGATTTCATTTACTCACTGCATGTAATGACAGTAGTTACTCTATTGTTTTTAAACTGACGTGTGTTTCAGCTTTAACGGTCTCACGGCAGCTCTAAATAAATCAAAACGGTGTGCAGATTGAACACAACGTTTCCTCATTTGAACTACAGCTCTGGTGATAAATCATCTCTACATTACTAGATGGATTGCGGCAATGTCACGGAGCAAAACGAAATCATTTCACTCTTACACCTAATTATAATTCCACAATTGAGATGTAACAATAAAGGAAGCTTGAATCCAGAGGGTGTAACGAATGACATCATTTGCATCCATATAGAGAAAACGCGACTATTTATTTTCTCAGTTGAAACCTGAGGTAGAGATGAATCTGCACAATATAAATAACAAATCAAAGAACATTGAGGGAAGTGATGCTGAACAATGGAATTATTAGACTATTGGGATCCTTGTTTCCAAAAAGACCACAGGTCTTGTAAATACTCAATTATACTAAATGGCATAATTTTTGTATCAAAATCTTAAAAATTAAAAAAAAAAGTTTAATTACTGTTAAAAAGGAAAATTAGTCAAAACTGTGTGTATGTGAGAAAGTAAGCTCGGTTTGAACGTGTCATGCTCAAGGGTTTTTTTTTTTTTTGTTTTCTTTTACACAACTACTCCTGTGTGAACACTACGTACACCTTTCAGGAAGGACTGTGCTGTTATCCCCATATTCAAACGATTATCATGACTCCCCCACTCTCGATGACAGCATGATTTTCTCCCTGCCTTGGACTGTGAAAACACAAACTAGTTTCTTTTGAGCATAAGCCTGCAATCACTATGCACAATAACTTCTGAAGGTTAGGAAGGAACACAATTAAGTTTTAAGTCCCCTAAATATAGCTTCTTGAATTTTTTTATAAGCTGGTTTGCTTGTGATTGAGGAGTGCGAGTCCAATCTTATCAAAGTGAGTCTAATCTTATTGAGTCCAATCTTATTGTACATTTCCCCGCTGTGGGACTAATAAAGGATTTCTGATTGTGATTCTGAAATACGAAGATGCAGAGACGTTTTAACACAGGCAAAAGATGTACAACACCTGTAATTACTTGATACTTGCTGCGGTTTGCTGTGTAACTGAAACGGCTTCTTTTACAGTTTGGTAGCGTGTGGATGTGTGGCAGAGTCTCAAGATGCACTTGGACTCATTTGTCTCTGCGTGTATTGCAGTGATGCCTTAGAGTGGTCTGTCTAATCGAATGATACGATATGTCTTCAGCTACAGCGGGAAGGCATCTCTTTTTGTCAGCTAACCAACACACAATCAACACAGTCCCGGTAAACCCGAACACTAGGGAGAACTGTGGCAGAGAACATGTTTTTGTAATTAAATTGCCACAACATTTGCATGCTTCTTTCTCCCCTCTCTGTCTCTCCTTTTCCCCAAGGCTGTTGGTCCCAATACAACCCCCCCCCCCCCTTTAGCCATTCCCCTCATTGTGGAGTTGTTTGGGGCTGAAAAGTATTGATTGCCCTATAACATCTGTCTCTCCGTTCCTCTTTCCTTAAATTATTATTAAATGATTATTATTACAGCAGACAGTAGTGTGTGTCTGTGTGTGTGTGTGTGTACTGTAGCTCACTATTACAGGTCATTATGCAGAGCGACTTACAGTCAACTAAGTAAGTAATACTGTAATTGAGAACACACACACACACAATCAATAAACACATGCAAACACACACACACAGTTACCTTCATAAGACCCGTACATTGTATCCTTCACTGCATAAGCAGCCGGCGTAAAACAAATGCATGCGTGCATGAGCACAGTCTGAAATACCACTCATACATATACAAGCACATTCATCAAATGCAGTAGTAACATGCCCCACAGTCTGTGAATACGCACAATCATGAACAAACAACATACAGTTCATCGTTCAAAGAGTTGCTGAACATGCCTACACAGTTTTCCTCCACCCCTCACCTCATCCACCTACACCATCAGTGGTTATGTCGCAATTGCTCACTGAATAGCAGTGAAGTGCAACACACACACACACACTCACAAACTGAGACTGTCCTCACACTTCTGTGATTTTTCTCCCCCTGAGATGGTTAATGTTTTGATGCTGTGGGTCTGCGTGTTATTTTGTGCACGTGTGCACTTATATGTTGTCGGATTGCAGCAGACGTGTTGTTTTCATCCCTTAAGCCTCAGTTCTAATGTATTGATTATGTGCTCCAAGGCACAGGGAAGCATGTCTTGATGTCTCTGATCTTAATTTTGCGATTTTCCCTCTAACTGTATGGGATGTTTGCTTGTGACCAGACCGGAACATTTGAGAAAGTGAATATTCCCAACACTATTAGCCTTCACTCATCACCTGCTGGTGATTTTCCCCTCTGCAGGTTATTAAGGCACTTTATTTCATGGGGAAAACCTTGGTGGTGCCGGGTGTTTGAATGGCATCAATGAGTGTAACTGTGTAAAATTTGAGGTAATCGTTACAGAGGCAATTAAATGTATGTGGATTTGTTGAAGTGGTTTTAACAGCCTCAAGTATCGCTAACACACGGTGGATAGGACCCTGAAAATGAGAGCCACGACAGAAATGACATTCGATTAAAAGATATATTGATTTACAACACGCTCTTTCCTGATTAGCATTCAGCTGTCTTTACTTTCTCGGGCTTGTGTATTCCATTTTCCAGGGTTGAAAAATATGCCTGCCATGTATTTAGGACTGCACTTGCACACAGATTAAGAAGCAAAGGGAATATGTGTCACTTATTTGTACAGGTAGTAAAATAAATATATTTCCATTTTCTTTTGCACTTATTCCCCCTCCTCTGTGCTCGATCCAGGGTTGGACTAAGTTCTATGAGTTTTCTATGTCGGACCTCCGTGCTGGCTTTGAGATCATCGACCGGCTTTTTGAAGGTAGGAGGGCTGGCAACAAACATTACAATGCAGTGGAGAGCTCTTCTCTGTTGATTTGCTCTGCAGCACATATGGTAATGAGAACTGGAATCTGTGGGTTCTTTGATCAATTACCTCTTTAATTCAAACTACCCCTGATAAAGCATGACCTGGACAACACGCATTTGCATTTTAATGTTGCGCTTATATGTGAGCCCTTCATTGTATCTCCCTGCCTTTCAGTACGTGTGTGTGTGTCTGTGCGCAGCGTTAGTGTTCTTTTGTTCTGTGTGCACTCATTACACATGTTTGTAGCTTTCTTTGTGTCTGTGTCGTGGTATCTCTAAGGTGGTAAACCTTTCCAGTGGGAGTTTGTCCATGGCCTGCTGGAGAGCGCCATATATGGTGGACGGATCGACAACCCCTCTGACCTCCGCATCTTACGCTCCTATCTGGAGCAGTTCTTCTCTGCGCGTCTCCTCTCGTCCTCCCTCTCAGCCTCTCAGAGAAAGAGCAGAGGAGGAACGCGCTTCTTCCCACCTCAGATCAGCCTCCCAAACTCTTGCTCGGTAGCGGTACGTTGTCAGGAGGACACAGTGTGTGAAACGCATGCAGTTGGCAAGAGCACATTTTAATCCACAGTTGCAGGCATAGGTGCTATGTATGTATGGCTTCAAGAAATTAATTCCCGCTGCTACAGAGAAAAAAGGGATCACCTCTATATGTATTCTGTACCTTAAAGCTTAAGCTGGCAGAGAAGGGAACACAATCCAAAGAAAGGGTACTGCATTATGGCACCCAAGCTTTTCACTGACTAGATGTACTATTGGTGGTTTGGCCAGTATTGAAGTTTCATGAGTCCATGTTGCGTTAGCTTAATTTTAAGTTGGTTTATTAAGGATCCACTACAAACAAATCCAATAAGTTAGCTCCAAGTTTACACAATTGTTTTTTGTTATTCCGTTGCTTTGCATTCTGCTTGCATTTTGTTGATGCAGCTGAGTATGCACAAAAAACAATGGGACATCCAAGCCCAAAACCGTTCATTAGATGTCTGTTCATTTGAAGTAGAGCCATTGAGAGGCCATTTAGCAAGCGAAATAAGTCGATATGGAAATGTATTCTTTGACTTTAAATCAATGTAACACTCACTAGTAAGTGGGAGTTCATCTTTAGCAATTTATAGTACTTTTAATGCGAAATGGATATTATTAGAGGATCTGCATCAAACCATACAAACGACACACTTAATTAAGGACAATATAGCATGAATTATCCTACACTCCCACGTAGCAATCTAACAAGCATGCTATGAGTTTTTACTATTTCAATTTAGCGTGTGTGTTGCTTGGCAATGCTAAAATGTCCTCTTGTATCTTGGAGCCGTCATAAAAATAGGCAGCATGTTCACTTTTTCCTCTGTCTCTATAAATGGGCATGTGGGTGCATTTCTGTGTGTGACCTGTACAGCATGTGTCCATGTGTTTTCCCAGGACTACCGCAGCGTAATAGAGAATCTCCCAGAGGACGACAGACCTGCATTCTTTGGTCTGCCTGCCAACATAGAGAGATCCTCCCAGAGAATCATCAGCTCCCAGGTGCACACACACACACACACACACACACACACACACACACACACACACGCACACAGTTTGTTGTGATCAATGTGTTTCTGCATCATTTGAAACCTAATTCATGCACACATGCACACATGATCACAGAAAGTCGAAGAACACAGGAACTGACATCCCTTGAAGAAAACTCCTATATATATATATATATATATATATATATGTGTGTGTGTGTGTGTGTGTTGTCAACCAGAATTCCACTGGAGAAAGTGATAGTATTTATTCCCATATGCTTATACAAACTGCCGATTTCATATAGCAGGAACACACAAGCACATTCATCGGGACACCTGCAGGACACATGCAGATGCATTGTTTGTGCTCACAGAACCACACGCATTTACATACATGTCAGCACACACAAAGACAACAACTCTAACCTCTCCGTTCCCTCTCAAAACAAATCTCCTCTCTGTTAGTCAGGTCAAAGTAGTTTCTTTTTTTACTGTCACTGCACCCTTTGCACAGGATGGCAATTAATCTCTTCATTACTGTTCAAATTACAGAGGTGATTACTTTACCAGATTGTAAGCAAAACCGGTGGAATTACATTGTATGACATTGCAGCTATTTCTGTTTTTATCAGTCTATACTCTGCGTACGTGTGTGTTTGGTTGTGTGAGTTACAGTACAAGCAGTACTGTATGTGTGCGTTTGCTCTTCAAACAAACCCACAACCCCAGTCGTGTTGCAGGTAAACCACCTGCATTGTGGGAAAAATACAAGCAGTGCATTTTAGGGTCAGGACTTCAATTTGAGGTTAAAGCATTTTACCAGCCATTCATCCCTTTCTATTAATTTCACTGTGAAATAAAATGCACTTTGCAGAGACGTGGGTAATCCATCACATAGAATATCAAGTCTGCTTTTATTATCGTCAAGGTTATGTTGTCATTTAGTGGTCATTGCATTTGTAAATGTAATCTGATTTAAAAAAAAATGTACAAGGTAACATTAACAAATAGAATAGTGTTCAACAATCTTCAAAAAGGGAAAAGAAGGTTGAGGTTAGACATGAACGTATAAAGGTGAGGGCAGACTTTCTCAACCTTAGATTCGCTTGACATGCTTCGGCTGATATATGTGTACATGCTTGATATAGAAAATAATGTATAAAACGTTTTTAAAATGTTACTTCTATAAATTCAATTATCAATTTCTGTAACTCAGATCCTGAAAGACAAAACTGGGGTCACGCACAAGAAAGCTGAGGAACCCCTTATGTCCTGTGCGTGTGCTTAAGGTTATTTTTTTATGGATTTCTATCTGTTAACACTGTATGTGCAACATTTTTGGTTGCAGATGGTCCACAATATGTATGCTGATGTTGTCATGAATAATTATTATATGTATGGAGCTTTTTTACTATTACTATTTTACTATTACACTCTTTATTCAAGAGTGTCTTTTTGTATTTGAGAGCCTGCTTTTTGATTTCACATTTAGATTGTGTAATGCTTTCCCCCAAAACCATGCCCTCACACTCGAATAAAAAGTACGGGCGCTGATATATTTATATTAACTGTCATTTTATTCCAAAAGTCGTAAAAAAAAAAAAAAAAAAGCCAGGGAGCTACACATAATAAAGCCTTTGAGGCGGAAGGGGATGAATAAACCTGGTTAAAGAGTAACCGCCCGTCTGGGACGCTCTAAAATGAAAGCAAATGCACTCACAACGAACTAGGGATCATTTAATTGGTCAACACCACACCGGGGATTCTGTTGGTTGTGGAATTTTGAGTTATTGCACAAAACAATCTGAGAGGAGACGTTTCACGCTCTCACAGAAGCATCCTGAGTGTGAGGGGAAGGGGTGAAGCTGCAGGGCAGGAAACCTGTGCAAGCAACAGTATATCTGAGTGGCTATGAGAGTGCGACGGCATGGTTTTTGAGGAAAGCTTTACAAAAATCTGAACGTGAAATCAAGGAGGCATGCTTTCAAATAGAAAATCACACTCTTGGCCAAAATGATCCGATCAAACAATGGATCAAACATACACGCGCATATAAACATATTAAGTATACAATGTAAGCATTTATAGTTATACATATATATAATATTAATATAAAAGAATTCACTGTTTTCATCACAGAACCTCATAAACCTGTTCATGGAAATGTTGGAGACATCTTGTGTATACAGTCACATTCATATTGTCACTGTGCTCTGCTTATCCCCAGAACCACTAATGTAGTTTAATTCACACCACTCCTACAAAGCCACCTCTCTGTGTGTGCGTGTGTGTGCGTGCGTGCGCGTGTGTGTGTGTTTCTCACCACCTATCTCCCCTACTTGTGATTGTCTCCCCTCCCTCCTGTCATTTGTCACTGTCACGTTCATGTTCTCTCTCTCCCTCTCCCTCTCTCTCTCTCTCCCTCTCTCTCCCTCTCCCTCTCCCTCTCCCTCTCCCTCCCTCCCTAAAAACCCTTGTCACTGTCTGTGGGTTGGGCACTTAACCACACACACACACTGAACGGAGCGGTGTTGATGGATGCCATTTGAAATAAATGCATAGGCTCAGTGTGAATGACCATGAACATGGTTCAGCAGGGTCTACAGAGGATTCCCTCGGGCTTACAGACACAATGTATGATGTCTGTGCGAATACTGTGTTTTCATGTTCAACGCAAATGAGTATCGACTAGGAAGTGAAAATTTACCATTTGGGCTCCTAATTAAGATAATACAAACAAATGTGTAAGAAAGTTTCTTTTCGCCCATGAGCTGTCCCTCAATGCGCTTTAGTCCTATGATATGTCTGGGTATAATTGCATCCTTGCCTGTGTTTTTTTACAGCTCGTTAGATGTTTTTATTGAACGACATCCTGACTAAGACCATGAGAAATTGTCCCCCTGATTAAAAACCCTGAACCACAATCCTGGATTACATTGAATTAAAGTAAAAGTCTAAGACTAAATTGACTGCACCCCAGTGCGATTAAAACTGAACTCCCTTGCACATAGACATTGTCTAGTAACGTTTTCTTCCCAGATGGTTTATGACGGTAAATGCAGTTGCTGCATGGTAATCATTGGTCCAGATAAATCCCTGTATATGTGAACCCCAATATATTTCAAATCTCCATCCTCAGCTGCACAAATTTATACTGCTGTCAGGGTGACGTTCTAGATTAGCTATCTAGTTTTTTCCCCCCCCCCCCCCCCCACCCCACCTCTCTCTTCCATACAAACACACACATATGCATGCACACACACACATATACGCACACTTTCCCTCCTGAGCAGAGAAGATAAAGCAGGTGTTAGTAAAGAGTTCTCCTGGACCAAATGAAAGCCATTTATCAGACGCTTCGCCTTCCTCACAACACACACACATGTATAGAAATTCACACATCTGCACAAACACACACACACACACACTGAGTAAAAAAATGCACTCTCCAAGACTTTAAGCCTGAAGCTAAGCATGCTTGATTAGGTGTGTAAGGAGCTGTTAGGAGATGTGTTTGGGGTTTGCCCTTTTTCTACTTGCAATATTGCAGGATATGAAACAGTTTTGACTGTCACTGAAGAGTGTAGGCACCAGGTGTCAATGACATTTTATGAGAGTATTTTAGGAACTAACAGTGATTTTCTTTTTAATCATACATTGCTTTTGGGTGTAATTAGCAAAAGTGCGTATTTATTCTATACACATTTTGCCATTTTTAACTGAAGACAGGTAAGGATTTAGTAAATGCCACACATGCTTTTTTTGTCTATATAGTGAGCTTTTTCTTAAATCCTCAATTACACCTCTATGTCTGATAACATGCAAGCAACATGACCATTTATTTTTGGCCGTCTTTTTACAACAGGACCTGTCTCATAAACAAATGCAGCACTCACATTTCTAATTCAGGAAACATGTACCTCCATGCCACTTCTACAACAACTTTGCTAAATCGCTGAATATTTTTGTGTTTGTATTTTATTGTGTCACAGGTGATTTCCCAACTGCGTGTCCTGAGCCGCTCAGTAGCAACAGGTTCAAAGTTCGACAGGGAGCTCTGGTCGAATGGACTTTCACCCGTCCTTTACTTGTGGAAGAAACTCAACCAGGTAAATTTATCTTTTTTAACATTTCTTATTCCTTTCCCTTAACTGAGGGGTTGCATATTCAGATTATTAATACAAAATATAAATCAACTAATGAATTATGATATACTAGTATGAGGAAGGCCGCCCAGCAGTACAAAAGGTACTTGAAATGAGCCCCACCTTTACCATCTACAACAGTCTTTCTCAAAGAGTGGGCCCTAGTGGTCCGTGAGTATATTGGTAAAATGTCACATTTTAAATTAATATATTATAAGTTTAAAAGTGTTTCTCAAACTGTTTAAAAATGACTAGTATAGAGTGTAGCATAGATGGTTCGTTTTACGATCTTATGTCATAAATGATCTGCGCGGTCAATTTGAGCGTCAACTGACAAGATGGATCGATGACTCAAGACCGAGTCAAGTGAAAGAAAATTAAATGAAAAATCTGACACGACAGTCAAGGTGCATCGTCCTGATGCAGCTGGTTCAGCAGCTACAGGTGGTTCAGCCGCAGCGACAACAAGGGATTTTGTGTGTGTTTGAGAACCCCTGATGTAAAAAGCTTGGCTGTAAAAAAAAAAACGTAATTTTCCTGAAAAAAGCTTAGATGTAAAAAAATACTACATTTTTTCATGAAAAAAGCTTGGATGTTAAAAAAAAACCTTAATTTTCATGGGAAAAAAATGTATTTAAAAAAAACTCAATTTTCTTGAAAAAAGCTTGGGTGTCAAAAAAGTCTACATTTCATATGATGTGTAAAATCTATCAGCATTTACCGTTTAGATGGCATATGAATGAAATGCTTGTAGAATCCGTAGTTGTATTTGTATTGTTGATTTAATGTGTGAATGAGCGATGTAGAGAAGGTCACATGAAGCTCAATATTAGCCTGTAATTTGTAGTATACTGTTGACTGTATACTGTACTGTGGTAAGCAGGCCTATTGTTTTTGGATATTTGGGGAGTTAGGTGGTCCGCGAGTGTTTTTTTATTGGTTAAGTGGTCCTTGGTCCCCTGGAACCCCTGATCTACAACATAAAAGTGATGTACACATTACTTCATCATTAATTATAATTCCAGTAATACACATTTTTTTTTCTGAAACGGAACATTCTGCATAATGAGTCATTTTACTTGTGCTACTTTAAGTATATTTTGATGTCAATCCTTATGTACTTTTACCTAAGTAAGATTTTGAATGCAGGACTTTTAACTTCTAACAGAGACATTTTACACTGTGATATTGCTACTTTTACTTAAATAAATGATCCCACCACTGGGTAATATGCCTGGAGATCATAAGTTATATCCACATCACTGATAGGAATATATTTTTCTGTCAAGTATTTACAAATGGATTAGTAAATAGTTCATGTAGTTCTTTTTCTAGCTTCGACACTTCCATGCTAGTCTTTATTTGTATGCAAAATCACATTTTCCATTGCCCATGCTGCCAATGCAGCGGTGACTAGTCTGAATTAAAAGCTGTGAAAGCTAATTGGAAATTAGTAGAGTCTAATTGAGCACTGTGTGTGATAGCCACTGGCCTGCCTAGTCAGTCACCACTGCTGTGTGCGGTTGCTTGAAGATTGGCACCTTTTCAAATCAAAAGAAAATCCACCTCTGCATTAAATAATTTACCCACCATATTCCCGCTCTCTCGCTCTGCCTCTCTTTTATTCACTCTCATGCTGTAAATCACACATGCTTTCCCTCCCTCCTCATTGGCACCTATCCCCCGTCCCCCCCCTCTCTCTCGCTCTCTCTCTCTCTCTCTCTCTCTCTCTCTCTCTCTCTCTCTCTCTCTCACTCACTCTCGCTCTGTCTCTCTTTCAGTTCATTGCATGCAGGGTTGTTTTGCACCCACTGAGAAGAAGAATGATTGACTGTGTTAATTGTTGCCATTGTATCACCAGCTAGCTTCCAATTAGATCACAATCTACCTCTGGCTGCTTTCAATTAACAGCTCTTTGTCGTCAGCTAACCCTGTGTGTTTGACCATCAGCGGGTGTGTTCTCCGGAGTGTGTGCATGCGTGCAAAAAATAAGTGACTGTTGCGTCGCCTCACGTTTCCTGCATTTCGGCCAAAAAGTCTCAAATTTGAGACGACAGCCAACGGCAAACTGGCACTTACGTTCTGCGCCTGCGTGAGAGGAAATAACTCTCCATTAAAGCTGCCCGTGGTAGTCTGTATTTGTCATTATAAAAGGTAAAGCGGAAGACCTATGACTGCAACTATGCAAGCCGTTGCGTTGTTACACACATTAAAAACAAAGCAGCATTTTCACACCACTCTCGCTCACCTCTTAGCTTCATTCCAGGTGGCCAAGTCGTTGTGAAAATATCCGCGTACAGTATATGAACGATCAGATGGGATGAAGATGAAACATGGAAAGAGCCTCGGTGTGTGCGCCCTCTCGACTTTAGTCGTTTGTTTGTTTTCCTCACGTCCGTTTCTCTTCTCGTGCACTGATTCGCTTAAACTGAACAGCCAATCAGAGGGATTTCTTTTGCCGACAGTCTCCGCGCGGGACACCGCAAAAACAAGTATCTAAAACTATATCGGCTTAGTGTGTCAAGGCCTTAGTATGTGTCTGTATGAGTGTGTCTGTCCATGCTTTTGTGTGAGTATGTATGACCATGTGCATGTCTGTGTGTGTGAACTGTGTGTGCATGATTCTGTGTGTGCTGAGATATGAATGCATTTATTTTGACAAATCTTTATGTAGTCTGGATCGAGGTGAGGAGCATGAGACAGCACAGACTGTATATTTGGCTGTTAAGTTACATTTTTGAATAGAGACAATAGCAGAGCTGTAGTCAAGCTGAATACCACCCTGCCAGCTTTTTTTCCCCTCATTGTCTCATTTATCTCTTGTGTCTGCGTCTCTCTCTCTCAATGTGTCCATTCCTCCGTCCCACAGTCAATCCTTCTCTCCCTCTATTTCCTCCTCTGCCTCTAACTGAGTACACGCGAGGAAAACCAAATAGGATGCGGCTACAGAATGTGATATCTGCAGCAGAGTACAACAAAATATCAGTGTTCGTGCACTTTGGTATATTTCATATGTATTTGTGTTTGTACACAATTTCAAACACGAACACTGGGTGTACTTACAGTAGATCTCTGTGTTAACTGATGTAAACAAATCTGTCCCTCCGGTTTGCACTGCAGAGAAACAGAGAGAGAGAGAGAGAGAGAGAGAGAGAGACAGACAGAGAGAGACAGACAGACAGAGAGAGACAGACAATTCCCCATTTTGTTACATCTTGTTATTGTGGAAAAACCAAGAACGGAAGAATTTAGTTTATGTATGTTGGCCTGCGGAAACCCACAGGGGACACCGGAAAGATATACATGGAGGATGGAGGAAATAATTTAAAAGAAAAACGATGGCATGCTAATGTACAGCAGCAGTTACAAAACGCAATAAACGTCTTACTCTAAATAATACTATGTCTGTGCTCTTGTGAAACGGCCAATTTGAGTAGACTGAGGTTTGACAGTGTTCCAATGATAAGAGGGACATAAAGCAATGCTAGGGCAATTGAACAATATTATACAGCAACCCTTGATACACTTAAGCCCAAGGTAAAAATATCAATAGCTCTGAGTTAATTAGGCTGAGGATTGTGTGATTATATTTGCTGCATCGCCTGTAGAAAAACATGTCTTTCTCCTTCCCCTTTTAAAAAAAAAATAAATAAAAAATATTCACACCCTTTTATTCACAGTCTTGGAAAAGTACAATTACTTTTTTAAAAATGACTAGCAATCTCTCCGTCCATCCTGTCAATGTACCGACATGTCTTTCTGTCTGCCTGCCATCTATCAGGGTTCCCCGCTGATCCACCAGAAGGTGTCCCCACCTACAGAAGGACAGGGGTCCCCGGTCCTGTCGTTCATCACTCTGGAGCAGTTCAACGCCATCCGCTTGGTCCAGGTGTGTCAGATAACCAGCGCTTTTACTAATGACAAACTGTTTTTTACATTAATTTTAAACACGATTGCTACCCTTGCATTACGTTGTCAAAAAGGAGATCGTTCTCACTGGGTGGTTTTTACTTAACATTTGTAATTTTCATCCAATAGCATAGGGCTTGTACCTTGCAATACAAATGAGATGGATATGTTAAAATGTTAAGAGTTATGGTAAATGGGCTTAGCTTTATGAAGATGAGTGGGAATCATAAACAGTTAGATAATGTAATTTGTCCTCTCCTGGAGTGGCAGCTTTTAGCAGCAGTCTGTATGTAACTTGTTTTATAAACCGCAGGTGCATGTGTACTGAATACTTGCACGACATTTGATTTTCTTTTAAGAGAGCAAAGTAATCAGATGAAAATAGGAACCCCAATCAGTCAATGACAGGGCCTGTCATAATGAACCAGTTGATGGCAATTAAATGGCAATATGTCAATTGGCACCCCGGGTACCAATGCTCTAAATACTGGCACAGAATGTACACTAAACTGTAAGTGTCGTCACAGAGCATTCACCAATCCCTGGCTGCACTGAGCAAAGTCATCAGAGGGACCCAACTGCTGGCTCCTGAAGTCCAAAAACTGGCCTCTTCCCTGCTCAATCAAGAGGTAAGTAAGGGGACTAAAAATACACGAGTTTTTTACAGTGTAAAGTAAATCTTTCTGGTCACTGTATTGTTTTTAGAGGTGAAGGGGTAAAACCTTCCCGTACTGTGGTGAAGTCGAGACCACAGCAGCAGGCACACATACGGTATACAGAGCTGACTTGTAGACATCTAGCACTGCATGTGTCCTGGTGTGTGTCCCCAGGCTGAGATGAGGACAAAGGGGATATGATGAGGCAGAGGGGGAGAGATGCACAATCAACCTTTTACTTCTTCTGTGCTTGTAATCTCCTGAGAGCAGCCTTGGGCAGAATTCCCTCTTCGCAGCTTTCCTCCTCTCTCGTTTTCATATTAATCAGCAGGTCTTTAGTCTCATCCCCGTCTCTCTACACTCTTCGTCTCTCATGCTTTTCTTCTTTTTTTCCTCTCTCCCTTCTAACATATTCCTATAACTACAGTGCGTTTTAATGCCAATGCTATGAAATGTGTTAGTTACAAGGTAGGGGCTTTTGTGATATTGTTGAAGTCCATATCACAATTTTGATAAAAATGTTTTTCCAAGAACAATATATAACCCGATATGGGAAATGTATGCAAAATCACGAATAAGATAAAGTGCAAATATTGAAAAATATTCAATGCATTGAACTATATCCTATTGTAATACGTATATAACACAAAATTCTTCATGTGTAAACTTAAAAAACTGGGTGTCCATGATAATTATATGTCACAACTCCCCAAACATTGTTCCAATCAACTGTTTGCTTCCTCTGCTTAATCAGTGCTCATGGTCACAGGACACCTAGGATACTCATGTAAGCCAAAAAAAAAAAAAAAAAAAAAGGACAACATTTAGGATTTCTATGTTTCTTTTAAGTATCTATCTGGTATGAGTTTGCTCAACTGAGGACACCTCGTAGTGCATTATGACTGACCTACTCCTGTAACTACTCACTATATAAAAAAGATGAGCTCATTACTGTTTTACAATTTATAAATGTCCTCCGCCCTTTTAATTAAACTATAAAACGCTTCCTGTGAGCCAGCAGTAGTGAGCATATCTTTTTTTCCCTTGATGATCAGTCCTAGGACCCGTTTTTAGATGTTCTCTCGGTTTGTGTTGTGTGCTAGCAAAATGCAGCAGTTACAGTTGAGATAATCAAACATATGTATTTTGTAAGTTTTTTTTAGGTCAGTGCGACTTTGTAGAGTTCTACTAAGGCCTGTTTTACAAATTAGGATTAGTAGTTATGACCCACAATATTGGCACAGGCCTGTGTTTCTACAGACCCACTTCACAGTGTATTGAATAGACATTTCCTGGAGTTTATCCTTAGTTAAAAAAAGGTTTTTGAACCTTGGAAAAAGCAACAGAGGCTGTCCCCTTTGTTGATGCTGCTGTATATTCTGGCCTTCCACAAAATTCCTTGGCGCATGTTAGATTTACTACCAGCAGAATTTAAAACGTGATGACTTTATAGCGCCTGATGACTTCGGTGAACTGCCAATGTTTTACATCACTGTCGTAAAGAAAACAAGCCGCTTTTTTTTTTCACATTAAGTTATATTTACTCTGTGGTTATGGAGGCTATTTTTTTCATAACTGTATTAACTTAAACCACTCATCCCATTTGCATGGCTCTGTGTGTAGAACTGTGTCAGTGCGTAGTTGCTCGAAGAATTGAATCGAATTTTGTCGCAAAAAGAGCAAAGCAGTCTCCTTGCTATCTTGTCTAAGACTTCTTTGTGTCATAAATCAGTACTGCACAATTTAGAGCAATATTATCATTCTCCAGTATCCATTACAGCAGACTTAGTTTGACTACCTTTCATAGTCTGCAGTTATATTGTAAAGTGTAGAATGATTTTGGAGATAATGACAGACAGTAAATCCTGGTCCATAACACCTCCTCAAACAAAAACAAAAAATACAGCTAAAGTTTGTCTGATAGAGCTGAACACAGGCTTTTTACGGAATACTAAATCTTATTCAATCCCATGCAGTTCTCTATCTGATAAAACTCTTACCACTAACGCAAGAGGCATTATATATTCAATTTCCTCCACAAATAATAAAAAGAAAAGGTAATTACATTTAATCTCACATTTATTCACAGCTGATTATTGCTACTGCTAAATGTACATTACATTAGGTGTCTTCATTGAAAATAGTATTAGGTACAACTCTGCAGATTGCAGACTCTAAGCACGTACCATTATGTGTTAGGCTTCTGTATTAACCAACCATCACTGATTAGCCCAGTTTCAACCACAGACGAGGAACAGAAAGAGCTGGTGATGTGATTTATATATTTGGAAAATGGACCATTTGGGGCTGTAATAATATAAAAGTGTAGCAAGCACATCTCTGGAGGAATCAGCTCCATTGCCCCTCTCTTCAGCTGTGCAGTAAAAAATAATTAGATATGTGGAAACTACCCTAGCATCAGAGGAAAGTTGTTAGCAGTGCTGCAAAAGAGAAATGCATATCACCATTGCCTTTAGTCAGTGGGAAGATCATTAATATCAAGACATGAGGACTGATGCAGAGATAGCTTTTTGATTAAAGGTTAAACAATCTCTTGGGTCAGTGATTTTTTTTCTGTGCTAGTTGTAGTAATTTGTATGTCAATACTTCGTGTTTTTTCTTTATGTTATCATCACAGTTACTTTTAAGCAAACTGGGAGTCATAAGCCAAAAGTGATCAAATGAATCTTCTCATATCAGTTGTACACACACACACACACACACACACACACAGTAGGAGAGTCACTGAATAGTTGACTTGCAGCTGAGAGACGTGGAAGGTCCCTTTAGTTCTATTATGACACTCAAGCTTGAATAACATTACATTTCTAATCCTCCATCTCCCGCTGTGAATGTGTGTGCATATGCATGTGTGTATTTAAGGCAGTTCTTTGATCTCAGTTTAACAGTTGAAGCTACATGTACTGCACATCCTGTTCCAGAGTTAATAGTTGTCTCCTGAGGGAAGTTTTCTTTTTGCCACCTACACACAAATATTGCATTTGTCGGTGCCTTCCAAAATTAATTCTTTGTGCATTTCAAAGCTACACACACAAGTGTTTAGTAGTAAGGCCCCTTGTTGGTTAAAGGTTCAATGTGTGAGATATGCCAGAAGTTAAACTTAAAACATTACAACAATGAACTAACATCCTCAACAGAGTGTGAAGAGGTAACAGCGTCGACGTTATGTCAAAGACGTCTATGTGTTGTGTTGCAGAGGTTTCTACTGACATTAGCATCTAACTGACAGTTCCGGCCCGTCCAGTCTAGGAGGCGATAGTGAGACACTGTAGCTCCAACCTGCCCTCAGTACAGAGGGAGAAGAAGTACAGCTGCTGGACTCGGGCAGACTCAGGGCTTGTCAACATTACATCCATGATCCCTGCACGCTTTGATATGTTTGTTTTGATTAAATCCAAAGTAGCAAGCAAGTAGCCTCGTTTTTAGTTATTTATTAGTTGCAGGTGGCTCAGAATTATACATTGAACCGTTAAGGTATGGTTAAGGTTAGGACACTAAAACTACGTAGTAAGCACGTGGAAAGATTATTGTCATTGTTGAAGGAAACCAACATTGACTGTACTCTTGTACATTCGTCCGCCACTCGTCATCCAAAATGTTTGTTGCACTGTTAAACATTGCACTACTTCCTGCTTTGGAATCTCTTTTAAAACACGAACAATGCTATCCACTAAAAAGAAACAGCGTTGGTAGTTTTTCTGTGGAGGATTTTACATTTTTTGACAAATCTCTGAGACTGTTCAACCTAAAATGGTGAAATATGCTTTTGCTCTGGTGCGAGACAAAGGGCATGGGCAGATCGTTAAACAGACTAAAGCTGATTTAAAGGAATAGTACCATGTACTGTCATGTAAAGCCAGACAGAAAGCCATTTCTGTGTAAGCGAGCGTCTTTAGTCACTGTGAAGTTTGGGGTAGCATTTCAGTTTAGCGTAATAAGTTATATCTGCCTACTCTAACCCTTTGAAATCAGAAGTTCAAAAGGTCTCACGTCACAGAAAAACATGGACACAGATTATGTTTTTTTCGTCAGAGATGTTTAAATGTGTTCGGTGACCCAACAGGGTCCAATGTCGTCTGGTTCATCTGTCCTGAGTTGCACAGTTGAGCACCTGTGGTAGCCTATAGTGACTGGTAGAGAGAGGGATGTGGAAGTTGGGGACGTTGTGGTCACATGGTATGCGGTTTACACCACTTGGCTAGACTTGGTGACATTTAATACTCTTCTAGCAACTTTATTCAAAACATATCCAAGGTACAAATCAAGCAACCTTTTGGGCAGAAATGAGCTACTTCACCTGTAAGACTGTCTCCAACACAGCTCAGT
Organism: Bovichtus variegatus; assembly: GCA_943593645.1. Classification (NCBI taxonomy): domain Eukaryota; kingdom Metazoa; phylum Chordata; class Actinopteri; order Perciformes; family Bovichtidae; genus Bovichtus; species Bovichtus variegatus. Next base: position 15,762,704 of record CALSCE010009465.1, on the reverse strand, counting down.
GAATCTGCAGTCCTCCTGTATGCTGTGGCTGCGGGTTGCAGGTGCATTGGCACATTCAGCCGACACTGAAGCACTTCGCTCACTTATTGCAGAATGTCCACAGCTAATGTGCTTTGCTTTACCTTCTTGCTGACACTTGTTTTATGTTCTGTATTTTTTTTCATTATGGCTCTAAATAACGTTTTTATTCCTCCCTCTGTCTCAGTGTCCTTTAACATGGCAGAATAAATGGGAGGGACCAGAAGAGCCAATGCAGTACCTCAGAGCTGTAGTAACGCGGGCTCTCGCCATACAGGTAACGCATGCGTGCGTATACACCAAGAGCCATACTGTACTCTCTTTCTCTGTCAGCCTATCAGTCTCTCTCCCTTTCTCCCACAGGCACACTAAGAATACCTACAAACAATAGACACACATGCACATCAAGAGTCTTTGAGGAAGGAAAAAATACCTCATAGTTATTTCATGTAATCAGTAAATATTTCGAAACAATTGGAATCCTGCATGTTATAGGTCTTGTGGTTTGGTTGAGTTATTCCTTAAGGACCTGAAATCCACACAGGCCTGCTACTGACAAAGGACTTGTGGTGACATTTCTGTGGGATAACTGGTGGTCAAGGCATTTGCTGGCGCCCTCACTGGGTATTAAAACACCCAGACGCCCCTGGGAACCCTCTGTTCTCTCACAGGAATGAGACTTAAGAGGCCTAAGAGTTTTCTAATCAGCATTAGTATACTGATTGAGGGATCCATTTATAGCCATCATGCATTTATATCCTACCGGGAGCCTCGCCCTCCAGTTGTGATGAATATTACAGGAGGACTCTTCTGAACGTCTTTAGTTTCAAACGATTTAAAAAGCACCCCACATCCCACAATGGCCCCGGATCTATTTCTGGTGTTTTCACTCATGACAAGACTCTTTAAGCACCGGACAGAAGTACTTATAGTTCATGATTAAAAAAAAAAAATGCATGACTGATTGAGGCAATGTGTTGACTAAAACCATGCTAGTAAAATTCTAATGTTGTTCTCAAACGTGCTTCACAAATAAAAGCGGATTATTATATAGAAGCATGAGGTTCTGGGAAGTGTCTGCCCTCGGTTGTTGCCAGGAAATAAAGGTTCTGGCTGTAACTCCTCTCGACCGTGTCTGACTGTACGCCTACTTCAATATGTTTTGGCAGACTAGAATACGCACATACACACACATGCTCAGAAATTATTTATTTTTATGTGAATTTGATGCATTTCGTTATTCATGTGGGCGAGCCTCACTGCCTGTGTCTGTCTGCCTGCCTACCCATCTGTTTGTGTGTATGTCTCCCTGTCTGCCTGCCATCTCTCGTTTCTCTCTGTCTGCGAGCTTCCATGTCTACCTGCTCTCCATCTGTCTTCATGTGTATCTATCTGGAGGCTGCACTGTCCTTAACTGTCTATTTCTGCCCATCAGTACTGAGTGATATCTCTGTTAGCAGTGTGTCTGTGTCCTGTTAGCTAATCAGCCTAATAAAGGCGGAGACGGCCAAAGCTGCTGCTGTGTGGAGATGCTGAAGAATAAAGAGCTAACAGCACAGCAGTGCATCCCAGACGAGCAGGACGACCTTGAAAACACTCAAATGCTCACAGACACACACACATATATGCACACAAATGCTATGCAAACCGGGACACCCTGGCTCGCCTTCTTATTAATACCCCAAATTCTTGGTGCACATGTCTGCCTCTGTGTGTGTGTGTCTGTGTCTGTGTGTCTGTGTCTGTGTCTGTGTGTGTGTGTGTGTGTTTGTGTGCGCGCACGGGTTTGTGCCCGTGCATCTGCATCGATATGGGCTTGCATCTGTGCATATTTTTTCTTGGCATAATGCTCATCCTAATTTATCTCTAAAGCCAGTGGAGACTGATGTTATGCTAAAAGGGAATCCATTTATAATAGAGATTGGCTCAGATGTTTGTTCATTCTGCCTCTATTTGTCAGTATTTTCTTCAGTCGACCTCCAAAATTGACTAGTTTCTATGGTGATATAGAGAAAACTGTCTACCTGTTAAAAAAAAAAAAAAAAAAAAAAAAAAAAGGGCCCAGAATAGATCAAAACTTCAATCTTAAGTCAACTATCAAAGCTCACATCTGGCCACTACAGCCATACAGGCTTATGTATATCATGATAAGCTTGGTGGTAAGTCTAAAAAGGACGCTGAAAACAGTTGTTGTGCCACTCTGCAAAATTTCCCAAAAAAGAAAGGAAAGCGTACAAACTAAGAACTAAGATGGTTTTGCGAGATATCATATCAGGTTAAGTCCTGGGTTATGCCTTTGACAAAAATAACTAGTTTTTGCAGTGACACAGAAGTATGCTGCTTACAGTACATTATCGAAGCAGACGTTGCTGAATAAGGAGCACATTGGAGAAGGCTTAGACGGGTCTGTCTCCAGTCACACAGATCCACACTTCATCTGTGTGTGTGTGTGTGTGTGTGTGTGTGTGTGTGTGTGTATACTGTATTCCCATTAGCAGGTAATTGGGGTTCCAATGTCATCAGCTTGTTGATGTGGTGATAAAAGGACAAGGGGTCATTAAATACTCTATTGGTCACACATTTTTATTGACTTTGTGACCCTTTGTAACCCTTTAAAAAAAAAAAAATAAATAAAAATGATAATCTCTCATTAACAAATACACACTGACTCGGATAGAAATGATGATCCTTACACTCACAGATCGATGTTCTCTATGAACATTTAAAGAGCCAAATACAATACTGACATAGACTATTTGTATTATGTATAACCAAACTATTGTAGTTGATGAGAGGGTGAATATATAGAGCAAATATTTTAAGTATTTAGAGCTATTTGTGTCAGTTTCACCACTTGAACTGAAGCAAATGTTGTGTTTATCTGTCATTGATCCACTAAATGTTTTTGCCTGACTTATTTGCAAGGTTTTCTGGTTCATTAATCTGTGTGCGTGTTTTATTCTATGTGTCCGTGTATCCAGAGTTGGGTGGAGCGTGCAGGCAGACAAGCTCTTCTATCAGACACCCTGGATCTATCTGAGCTCTTCCACCCCGACACCTTCCTCAACGCTTTGAGACAGGAAACCGCCAGGTAACGCTGCATGCTTGTGGGTTTATGTCAGTCAGAAGCAGCATGAGTGCTAAAGTTAAAAACATCTTTTTGTGGTTTGTAGGTCCATGGGTTGCTCTATGGATAGTTTGGTGTTTGTCTCATCATGGAGGAGCGCCATCGCACAGGCCAAGCTACAAGTCAAGGTAGAACTACGACATCATCCCGCAGATCATGCGTGCAGACAGCCGCCGCACACTGCTCCCATCCAGCTTCAGAATACTGACGCTGCAGAGAAGGCAGACTCTGGTCGAGTGATAATTGGAAAATAATGAAGTAAAAAGACTGCAAGATTAGAACACAGATGCACAGATGCAGATAATAAGGCAGGACCTGAAAGAGAGAGAAAGTTTGGTGCATATCCATTAGAGACGAGTCTTCCCTTGACCGCAGTCATCTCCGGTCTCCTCTGCTTTTTTTTAATTCATTAGATGGGCACCAATTCATACCATTAAAGGACTGAGAGCGCACATCTTGTACAATCACACTTTCAGTCTTAATTTCTTTCCCTTTCACGCTCTGATTTAAGGAGGATATAATTGTATTGTCTGCCATTTAAATACTTTTTCCCCCCCTAAATACTCTTTTCTGTCTTGCCAATAAAAATTGGCACGGTTGGACTTGCACTTACTTAAAAAAAAAATAAATACAAAGAGAGAGGGGAAGGGTGTGGGTGCTTAAAAGGAGGCTGCAGGGAGGGAAGGCAAATACTCAGACATCTGACAGAGAAAGTGAAAGGGGATAATTGTTGTGAAGCAATGAGCTCTCTTACACACATACACACACACACGCACACACACTCAATGTAGCTTTTTTTCTGGATTTGTCTCTTCCTTTTTTGGCCCCAGATTATGGTGATCTAGTAGTTGCCTGTGTGTGTCTGACTTGACGCCAGAGTTCCCGTTATTGCCTGCTCTACTGTGGAAAATCCCTGAGTCACTGGACTAAATTCAGTCATGTAAACACTCTCACTCATGTCCAATGTGTAAAACATGCTAGTTAATCTGGTTACAGCAATGTGTGTCTCTCATGCTGTACATTTCTTTTGGTTTGCAGACTCTTCTTTTCCTTTCCTTTTCATTTCTCCCCTTTCATCTCACCAGACTTTTTAACCTTGTCATCCACCTTTTTTTTTTTTTTTATCTCCTCATTTTACATGTTACTTTGTTTAACTGTTGTTTTTTCGCCATCTCTCTCTCTCTCTCTCTCTCTCGCTCTTTTTCCAGGTTGGAGGTCTCCAGCTGGAGGGTTGTAGTTTTGACGGTGTTCATCTTTGTGAGAATCAACATGACTCCCCCAGTGTGTCGGCTGTCCCGCCCTGCTACATGGCCTGGGTTGCACAGGTATGTTTGCGCTTAAAACAGCAACATATTGTTGCCTTCACCAAGGAAGTTTAGTTTTCTGTCTGTCTGACTTTCAGATTTGCGTGACACATGGAAAAGGGACAGGGACTTTTTTTTTCCCCCCAAAGAACCATATTTGTGCTTCTGTTAGATTGTTCATATTGTCTGATACAATCCTCAATACTTACAATAACTTTTTTATAAATCCCAACGACGTGTTTACCTATTTAATCCGTCTATGGCAGAATGCTAAACGTGTGCACTCACATGGGGATCTCTGGGGATTTATTCATTGGTTAGCGTTTGTGGGGTAGCTGAGAAACACATTTTCCTTTTTTTATTATCATTCTAATACATGTAAACGTCCTTAAATATAAAGTCATTGTGAATACATTCATTCATTTGTGTGTTCTGCGTTTGATCCTAGAACTCAGCTGCTGACTGCGCTGCCTCAGAGGAGAGTATCTGGCTGCCTCTGTATACGAGCTCAGAGAGGGTGAAGGTGGTCACGCACATCTGTCTTCCCTGCGGAGTGAACCCCAACCAGTGGATACAGACCGGAGCCGCTCTCTTTCTCAAACAACAGTGAAAGGACCGTAGGACCAGCACATAGTGACCTTAACGACGGGGGCTTTTTGTGAGCACTGTAAGCCTCAGGGGAAGATAATATTGTCATGTAAGGCGGATTTGACTGAGGCATCAAAAAACTAATTATTACCGCTCTAAAATGTCAGCCTCTGATGCTGCCACCATCATTTCTTAATTAAGCACCTTAGCTTGGAGACCAAAAAACTGGCAGTAACATGCGGTTCCTGTATGACATGAGCATTTGCATAACATGGTACAAGGTAAAGCACCAGAGGAGAAGAAAACAGAATAATTGACTTCGTAGTGGTTAGTCTGCATTAGACAGCAATATGGAGCAGCAGCAACATAGCATAATATTATTTAATCTCAGGCTGTAATACTCTTTCATACCCCTGAATTCTCTTAATACTAGTCTCACTGCTCCAGTCATCTTATGCATTTCATAAAATAGTGTAAAACTGTACATCAGTGATTCTTGTCATTTTGTTTAAAGAGCTTGTGAAGAACACTATCCACATTTCAAAAAGGTTTTGGCCTTGAATGTTTGTTTCACAGTTATTCTGTTACCTGAGTGTAACTTATTTATTGAAAATAAAGATGAATTAAAAGTCGTAGCAGAAACTCTCTCTTAATTTTATTTTAGTTCAGCATCTACTATTAGTGTAGAAGTTGAGTGTGTGCGTGTGTGTGCGTGTGTGTGCGTGTGTGTCACAGTTCACTCTGCTTGATCTGCCTCTCACTCAATTCTGCTGAAATGGGCTTTACAAGCGTGAAACACCTCAGTGTCTATTCCCAAAGTAAATGGTGGTTCTCTCTTTCTCTCAAACACGCACACACACACACACAAGCACTCAGTTAGTCCCTAACCTCTGTGTGATTGGTTCTGAGTTGAGGTAGAGAGGAGTCAGTGAGTGATGGATGGCCACAGAAGCACGAGGGAGGTTGTAAGATGTGTATGTTTGTGTGCGTTTGTGCATGAATCCAACCAAGAGCATCAAATTTGATGGATGGCTTAATTAAGCGTTTTTCTCCTGTATCTGCCCCCCCTTTGTGTTTATGCAGTTGTGCTAATGTTTGTGAGCATGTCTGTGTGTGCACTCTTCTGTCAATGTGTGTGTGTGTGTGTGTGTGTGTGTTAGTGGAGACAGAGAAAAGAGTTGAAATGAGGGAGGAGCAGGCATTGTGTGTGCACTGCAGTGTGACAAAATGGGAGTGAAATGGAACAGCAGGTTTTAAAAAAAAAAAAAAAAAAAGAAAAAGAGAGGATTGGATTTCGGCGAAACACGGCCCTCTGGGTCAGAGAGTGAAAGAGAGACAGAAGGATGGAGGCAAAGAGCGGAGAGAGAGAGAGAGACGGTGCAGGGAGTGAGGGAGCGAGAGAAAACGGCTATAAAACCTGAATGAGAAAATTGTAGAGAAACAAGTAAATAAGAAGGGCACAGGTGCCAGAGGTTTGGAGGAGAGCAGGGGTGACAGGGCAAGAGGTGGATGGAGTAGGTTAAGACTAGAAGTGAGTGAAGAGGAGGGTGGCAGAGAGGGAGCGGTTAATATTCATTCCAGTGATACTAGTGTTTATATCTACTACAATACAGGGCCGACCTGATTGGTTTATTTGTCCGTCACCTTTTCTACAATCTTAAATGATACGACAGAGAAGCCCTTTGGCTTTTAATATATATGTTGGTAAGCGTGCATTTTTGGCACATTGGTTAAAAGTTGCTGCAAGTCAAAGAACTCTAAACTGTAAAGCCTGGTTTTTCCTGAGATTGGCAATCTCAAAATGTGACATTCAAAACAGCAAGTGTTGTTGCAAAACTCTTCCTTAAGTGTTGATTTGACGACTAATCCTGCAGCCAGAGTTGGAGAAATTTACATCGGCATCGCGACAAACAGCAAAAAAAATAAATAAAAATGCTTTGCAGAGGGTTTGTTTCCAAGGTAATGTTTTTACAGTTTGTCTTCATCACAAATTAGCATGCCAGGTTTGAGAAACTATTGTGATAAAATGATGACTGTGATGGCGTTCAGTCGCTGCTTTGGTGAGATGTTTCTTTGGATTTTTTTGCTCACAAACCCACTCAATGTGAGTCATTTCGGAGCGATGATTTAAATGCAGCACACGTCACATTGCTGCAACTGACAAAACTCTGATTTCTCAGAAAATAAGAGCTCAAATTAGTCATAGAACCCACATAGAAATTGAACCCCATACATAATAAGTGTTATTATTTTAATGCTTTGTCTCCTTCCTGAAATTCACCACTCTCCAACATCATTATTTACTTGAACTTTTAGAGATTTTAAACGGCATTTTTGACTTACATATCAACACAGATACAAATACCAAGTGAGAAAAGAGACAATAAAAAAGTCAAATAAAAAAAGAATAATTAAGTAAAAATATGATGCTTTTTTTTTTTTTTTACTAATAAACAAAGCTTGGTGTTATTGATAGATATGTATGATTTGCATTCCAATTTGACTTTTGAAAGCAATATGACAAAGATAACAGTACAACATTTGAACGATAACGTTGTTCAATTTAGACGTATTAGGAACTTATTAACAATAAAAGCAAAAGTCTTATTTTCATCTCTGTTACCGGGGCTGTGGTTCCTTTGATGTTGTGGTTTTCTCTAATCAATGTGGTTCTAAAGACAAAACAAAGAGCATAGGACTCACAGTAACTACAACATAAGTTTGAATGGTTCATGTTGGGAGACTATGCCATTTGTGATTATTTCGGCTTTAGGTGTTGAGTATATCAATGAAATATGATTTATAGAATTTAGACCAAACCAAAATGAGTCCAAAGTCACCACAATTGTTGATTCACCATTATGTAAATCCATTTTCTCATGTTGTCTGCAATTTGTCTGGATCTCACAAAGCTTAGTTCGTCAATGTGAATGAGTTTTCGGGAAGAATTTAATCGCCAAACTTGTGCTTTTTCTGTCTTTTAGGTTCAAATCATTCTCGTCTGTTCTCTCCATTCTCCTGCTTTTGTGGCCCTCCTTCGATTCTTCCACAACTTCCTCCATTCATTCTTCTATGACGCCCACCCTCCACAGTGTTTGGCTCTACTATGTTGCTTAACCAACAATACAACACAATGCTTATGTGAAGCCTGCCTATGTGAGACATAAACATTTCATTTTCTATCCGATAATCTGAAAACACACGTATTTCTAACATGTCGTCCAAATAAATACTAAAAAGCATGAGGATATAAACAGAACGAGCCCGACCTTTTCATTTGTTTTCCTATCCTGTAGATATGTAATCTCTCCATCTCAGAATGGAGTCAGATTTGTTCATTTAACAACATTGAGTCTGTCCTTACACAGCTTGTCTAATGCATCCTGGTATTTCAATTTTTGGCACCCAGCCTGCTTACTGGGCCCACATCTGGTCGGTCCCCATAAAGCAGGAGCGGTAAAATGTTTTGGGTTCCTGCAAGAGGCGAGATTTTCCCATTTGGGTTTTCCGGATTTAAAATGTTAATCACTGCTGGATCAGACTTTAGCCACGTTTCAACGAGACAACCACATGAACCACAGCCACAGCCATCTGCATCTGTCTAAGTGCAGGATTCACTTAGAATGAAGCCAAACAGTAATAGCATAACTGTTAGAATAACATTTGGAGTGCTTTTTTTTTAAATTTCTTTTTGCATCTGACTAATGTGCTCTATTTCCAGTATGCACAATGTTATGATGCTTTTTTTTTCTCACTAAAAACCAAGTGGGTTGTGTCAGGGATTCAGAGGTGGCTTTGAGGTTGGAACCTCGTCTGTGGGGCAGCTGGTGATGACACCTCTGGTCTCTCCCTCTGCTTCACTGTGGACACACTGTGTCATTCCCACAGTTC
>CALSCE010009465.1:15741530-15753376 GCA_943593645.1 Bovichtus variegatus | reverse complement strand
CAAAGTGTGGGAAAAAAGTAGCGGCTTATAGTCCGGAAATTACGGTACACTGTATCTACATTAATAAATATATTCTAAATAAATGACCCTCTTGTTTTAAGTAGCGGTTGTCTGCAACATTTTGTTTACAACATTTAAAACTGAGCTCAATAATGTTTTTTGTTTGTTAGTGAATTTTATGCTTTTTATTTTTCATGGTTAATTAATAAATTGCAAATACACATATGCACACAAGTCCAATGCTGCAAATGCACTTTTATTTACATTCATCATATCCTTGCTATTAACTAAACTAGTGATCACACAAGATTCCTTTATGTCATTGTAGTGATGCAACATCTGTGTCCTTCCATCCTTCCATCTCCGGTCTGACATATCGTAGCACTGCCCAACATTACCTCCATGATACAGTATCTGTGATACTTTCATCCTCTAATGGACCCTCCTTACGCCAGCTCTGTCATCCAGGGTGAGAATATAGATTTTAATAAGGCACTGTAACAAGTGGTCAGCCGCTGCCTCAGCCAGCATGAAAACGTCCTGCGCCTGCTAATAACAATACAGTATATGATTCCCAATGACCATTCAAATGTTTGCACAGCATGTTTACCCACATTGAAGAGATGAAGGGCACAATGAGCTCACATCATTTTGTTTGTGAGGAGCACCAGCCGTGTGTCCTGAAAATAAATACAGTGTAATCATGGGTGGGAAAAAAAATAAAATCTTTCCAGTATTGTAGCCGTTTCCTATGATATCATGCAGCTCTCTCGTGGGAGAAAGTGGCTTCTGGAGCCATTAAAACGAAGAAGACGTTGTCAGCCATTTTCAAAAGGAGCTTTTTACTAGTTCCAATGATAACAATGTTCCCATTGTTTATCATGTTTGTATCATGATTACAGCCAGATTGCTTTATCCGCTGATGAGGGCAGGAGGTGTGGCTGAAAGCTCTGTAACGTCTCCAGAAAAGGGACCTTGTGTTAAGGATAATTTGTATGCACAGTATACTTACGGCATTATGTGAGCAGGTCTTATACAATACTGTGAGTGTGTAAAAGCCAGACAGGAGACGAAATAGGAGAAAGTCGAAAATAGAAAAGACTGGCTGTCTGTGCTGGTGAGGATCTGTACAGTAAAAGCCTTTATGTTATAATGTGACGCTATCCTCACTCCCTTTAAGGTGGAAACAGCTTTTGTGTCGTGCGGAAAGTTATTTCATGCCTTTTCTTTGTTTAGATGTGTGAGTGGAAATGTGGGAACACATATGTCCTCCTCAATATTCTGTTCAACGTGTGTGCGTGTGTGTGTGTGTGTGTGTGTGTCGGTGTGTTCTTTCCCTGGAGAGATATCCTGCCTCCAGCAGAGTCGGAGTTGCTGACAGATGACCACAAGGTCACTCATCTCTCTGATCCCTGATCCTCTCAGGAGACACAAACACTCTTCATGGGAATGTGCTGCTCTTTTTCTCTCCTTCTTTTCCTTTTTTTTTTTTTTTTTTTTTTCTTTTAGCCTTCGCTGTTGTTTTTCTTCTATTTTCTTTTAGCTCGTCTTGTGCCTTTACACCTTTTTCTTTACCTCATTTTCTCACCCTTTCTCAGCCCCCCCCCCTGCTCTCTTCTCACTTATCTTCCTCTCTTCTGTGTCTTTGTTACTCAAACAATCTGGTCTTGCGTCAGTGTTTCTGTCTCTTTCTCTCTTTCCTACTCTAATCCATGATCTCCCTGCAGACTGAGGGGATTATTGTATTATTACTAGATGTTAGACAGAATTCCTTCAGGACTTCTTGCCATCTCTCAGACTGTATATGAGACTATTGACTCGTTAAAATAGTTGGGGGGGGGGGGGGGGGGGGGGCAAAGACAGTTTATTCTTTTTAATGATAGAAGAGAGTTTTTTGTTCTCTTGAAAACTGCACCATTGTGAGTCAAGTGTGGGTTAGTGTCACATTATAATTAAACCTCATAGCCTGCCAAAAACATACCTGGGGTTGTGATTATAAAATGAAACTTTATATTAGTATAAGAAATCGACAGGTTTATGGCAATATGTGATCTAATGTGTCGCCTGTATGTGTGTGTATGTGTTTAGCATGTCATTATGGTATAATTCCCCGTCTCTGCTTACTAATCTTGCTCTCCCTGCAGACTTCAGAGATCACTGTATTCCAGGAGTCTGTATTGGATATGTATTGTTATTTTACTTTTACTTAAGTGTTTTTTTTTTTTTATCCCAAGTATTTCTTTGCTACATTTCAAGTTGCCTTGCAGTTGCTAGCATTTTACATAGCCATATTGTGTATAAAAAGAAAAGTCTAATTTATCTTAATTGATCGATGGTTCAATGCACCACCCGGCCAGCATGCTGAGTGAAACAAATCAAACACACCCATGATGTCACATGACCAAGAGGGGCAAGCTGGACCTGGCTAACATGCTAAATGCTAAAATGGTGGATCACTGAGATACAAACATTTTGCCTTCAGTTCTGCTGCTTATGACTACATCACTGCAATCAGCTCAAGAGTGCATTGGGACAGAGAGGCTTGGTGGTTATATTACAGATTGACAATGAACGAGCAGAGATGTTGAACCTCAAGCACATTGTGGAAAGACTCGCAGAATGGTCTTTGTTGTCTGTCTTTTTTATTTAATTTTTTATTATGGTCTCAATTTTGTGCCAAAAAACTCACACTGAGGAGCACGGTTGTAAAATTGACCATCAGTTGGACAGATGGACAAGGACTATTGTTGGTTTGGATATAATATATATCCAATATATTGGGCTTTGTGGTGTGATGTGAACGCTGTTGTAGTGTTTTTTTATTTAATAGGTCTATCATGTAACATCGTCATATAAAACATTTTTCTTTACTTTCCCTCCACCTCTACCTTTCTCTTTCAGAACTTAACTGACTTACTTTTTACTTTTATCTTAGTACATTTTTTACAAGTAATTTTAATTGCACTCTAAGAACTTACGTAACAGCCCTTTTACTTGAGTAAGCGTCACACAGACTAAGGATATTTCCACATGACATACTGTATAGCTTGTTGATTTATTGCAATGAATAAATAGTGAAGTAGACATTACGAAGAATTTATTGAATATACAGTATATACGGTTTATTAGAAACACGACTATAACATTACAAGGCAAGAACATCCTGTATGCACTTGCTTGTACGCACACCACCGGTAAGATAAACATAGAAGTACACACTGAATGGTTGCTTTTTATTTTGTGAACAAATCACTTGCACACGCTGTTGTGTGCTGTTATTTTGCTCAGTACAAACAATAATACCGCTTGTGATGACTCATGCAGTTTGGAACTATTCATTGCATTGTGAGAGAGTTGTGCCCATTAAGGTGAAGAGGCCACCGCAATGAAACGGGGAGGGCAGAAATGGATTTTTATATTCCGTCAATACCCCAGGACATTGTATTGGCAGTGCTAGGGGGTTTATCTAGTGTTACTTTCTCTAAGCACTTTAGAGGCTCAGGTGTGGCTTTAGCCATAACGCTGAGTTTAGAAAAGTATCCAGTGATCCCTGTTCAAAATCTTTAAAATGATCTGTTGTGATCACAGAGTATAGCAAAGGATCTTAGCCAGCTTCTCATCTGAAATGGAAAAAAACCCAAATAGCGTTCAAAATTCCCAACGACGGAGAATTAAACCTTGGCTCTATTGAGGCCTCGTGCAGCAGCTTGAAAACATTTGGTTAGAGGTTTCTGCACTTTGCCCAGCCTCCTTTTTAACTTCGGCTTCAGCTGTTTTTGTAGTGGTCCGTCCCTCCTGAATTGCTCTGAACTCTTTGCAAAGCCATTTTCATTCAGTACAGATGGCCCAGGCTGTTGCAAAGAATCACTTAGCACCGCGGCACCATGTTGTACCCACTAGTTGCAATAGAACGAGTGCAGATGGATGTAGGAAATGAAATCTTACTCTGAATTCTATTCATCTTTTGAGTTGAAGACATGGTGATACAATGAACCTCTGCAGCCACATTCATCTGTATTAATGTGCGTTTGATACGTTGTTCGAGAAAAAAAACACAGTTTCAGTTCGTCTGTCAAAATATTGAGTATTTCTAATCTTCACTCTACATCATCTAAATGCATTTTGAGAGGAACTGTGTCTCTGTACGCAGCTGCTTCTTCTTCTTTGCCCTTTCTTTAATCTTGTGCTGTTTATAAATCCACTTGAAGGCGACAGAGACTTTTATCCCAGACATTGAAATTTCAGATAGCTATTTGCAGTGTTTTTCACCTGCTGGATCGATGTCGCCATCGCTGGCCACACACACCATCTAAAAGCTGTTTTGTGGATTGATTTTACATGAGTCCTTCTGTGTGAATCAATCAGATTCCAACTTGTGGCCGAAAATGGTGTCTGCCCACTGATACAGTATGTGTTACAGTGGGCAGATTTAGAGCAATTTCGTGGTCGAACCATACCAGTAACGTGTGTGTGCCTTCTCTATTCACTAACATGCTTTCTTATTGACTTAGTCCCAAATCGTCTGTAGCTCACTGTCCAGTTGTTGGCTGTAATATAAGTTGAATTATATTCGTTCATTTGAAAAAAAAGAATACAGCAGCTGTAAAAAGACACCCTATAGCTACTGTGGGATCCTACTGGAACCAAAAACAATCTTGTAGGAGATTGGACTGTCCATCCTCCCTCCTATAAAAGAGTAAGGGGTTGGGGGGGGAGGGGTGAAAATAAAAATGATTAAGAGAGGAAGATGAGAAGAGGGAGAAAGGAGATAAAAATATAATTAAAGTGGACAAAATACCAGACCCTTCCAACAGCCCCTCTCTCTTCGTCGTGTTCATGCCCACAGCTCCCGTCCTTAGCTACTTGCACACTTTTGCAATGATTATGGCATTTTACTACTTTTTCCTGACGTCCCATATGTTGGTTTTGCTCACTATTCCTTTCCTTGTAGTTCTTTTTTTTTTTTAATGATCTATTTTACTTATTTACGGCCTATTTTACATCTCTATACAATCCAAAAAATACAGTCTGTATTTGTTCAAAAAAAGGCACCTGTGTCTTTGCCCCATTGATGATCTGAAAAAGCTTAAATGTGCCTTAGAAAAACCAAACAAAAGGGACAGGAAATACCATCCCCTCAACACAACACGCTACTCTATTAAGCTACATATGATCATTTCAAACTCCTTTAAAGTACCAGTGAACATGCTGTTTCCTAGTGATTCACACTAGTTTAGTGTTCAGCGTCGTGCTGATGGGGTAGGCCCGGCATCATCGTGATTATTGAAAGAGACAAAAAAATAAATAAAAATAGGTTTAAAGGCCCTTTTTAAACTTAGATAATTGCCTCTGAACGACAACAAATAAATAAATAATCAGCGGACTTTGCTACCTGATTTAAAAACGACGAGAAACTAAAAGGGACAGGACTGAGAAATGTAGTGTTTTACTGAATCCAGTTTGGCCCCAGTGATCTTCTGCGCACTCCATCTAATATTGAAGAATGTTCCATATTAGAAAGCCGACAGCAGCTAACTGACCAGCTGCACTAACCCCTCCCCTCTCCCGTCACAGCCAATGGAGCAGCGTAGATTGATGACCCCTCAGACCCCGGCCAATCACTGAACTGGGCTCTCATCTCCAGCAAAGGGATGCCCTTGAGCAAACTCATAGACACTCATTCAACCAGGGATGCACACACACTTGGCACTCACAAACACACACGGCTACACACTCACCACTTAATTCAGCCTCCTCCGAGGGCAGCGGGCCGCTCAGTGCTGATGTTTATGGTTTCTCTGAACCTGCAAATCACTGCGGTTACGACTGGGCGAATTTATGACCACGGCCCTGTCTCCCAGCCCTTAGACAAACCATGGATCACCCACACACACTCACACAGACACACACATAAGGATATTAAAGATGATACACATGCTCAGACAATATAAAGGTTGTGTGTGTGTGTGTGTGTGTCAGAGCAGATGTGCCATCTTGCTGTCACATCTAACCTCAGCTCACCAAAAACCTGTGAAGCAATCACACTGACAGATTTAAAGCTGATACATAGGCAGCTTTTTTAGGGAAATCTCTGCAGGATTGCCTTTTACAAGGTAGCGGGACCGTGTAGTCTTGACTGACGGCAGGATGTCTCATCTCTGAGCTTTTGTTATAGCTGGCATTTGAAACACCGGAGGCTTTAAGGTGTAAAATACAGGGATGAAGGTGGCGATCGTTCCATGATTTTACATTATATTGTGTCGGTCCTGCAGCCGGAAAAAAAGGGTCAATTTTCAGTGGGACTTGTGGAAAATGGGCAGCGCAGTAATTTTTTATGATTTGTGGTAAAAGTGCAAAGCTTTGTAGGAAATTGAGAGTTTAAAGGGGATCTGTGTGTGTGACGGTGCATGGTGGGGGGGCTTTGCACCAGAAAAACAGCATTTTCATCAGTTTTTTTTTTTTTTTTTTTTCTCACCTGTATCCATTTTGTTTTTTGATTACTCATCATGACCTTGGCTGCACTTATGTGGGAGGAGAGGCACAGTTGGGGAAGTGTCAGTAACAATCCCGCAGTGAACGCTTCCCGATTCTGACCCTGTGGGGGCTGACAATGGCCAATTTGACTCGCATAAATTCTTAGAAGAAAAAAAAAAAGAAAATCCACCATTTTACTCCCTATAACTACACTTTTTTGATCCCAAACAGAAGCACCGTGATGCAGCATGAGACACAGAGGCTGTTTTCTTCATAAATAAACATCAGGCAGCGGCTGGTGGATGCCCCCCTCCTCTGGCCAAAAAGGATCTGTATGAGCTGCTGCTGGTTTCTAATATTGTTGAACCGTCGCTTTCATCAGGCATCAGACATTCGCATAGGACCAGAGCGCCACCAAATGTGTTATATCCTCCAAACATAAGATACTCTCACAAGTTTTATTTACTGAAAGGTGCGATGATTTTGCAGCTCTCACGCTACAGTAGGACGTCTGTTTCCTTTCAAGAAGAGATCTGTGGTGAATAAAGAGCACATTATCTCTAAAAGGAAACTAAAGGAGTTTTTTGGATTGGCTAAAGACTAAACTGACAGATATGTTCCTTTTTTAATACGTCAATCTTTCCATGTTTCCTTCAACTGCACTCTGCACATGCGATATACAACCTCGACGAGGGAAGTGAAACTCTTATTTGTAAATGTTGTCCGTCACTGGTGTCAGTGTGTTCACAGGAAGAGGTTTTCAATACCTGCAGTCACATAGATTATTTCTTTGTGCAAATATATTTGTGCCAAATCTGAAGAAACCGCTTGCCGCACAACAACAAAAACTTTCAGCTCCAGCAACTTCAGCAAACCACTTCTTCACTTTTTATTCTTTTTGCATAGCCTGCGCCTGACCGGCTCCCGACTGAATTATATTGCTGGGCAGAGGACTTTTGACAAACTGAATTGTAAATGATTGTGCATGCAACCATATTATTTATGTGGGTTTGTGAGCATACTCATATCTGCTTTTCTGTGTATATGCTCCGATGTGTTTGCGTATGAGAGAGACTGTTATCTTATGACTTTCGTCTATATCATCAGCATTGCATCAGCAGATCAGTGAAGTGTTATTGAGACTCCTCTCACAGTAGCTCTTCTGAATCTTCTGTCTTGAGGAACAGAAAACTGTTGCTATGGGCCCCGTGTTCCATGGAAATCTTTGATATTTTGTAAATACTTTATGATGAAAATGCGTTTAAGTCTTGAAACATGTCTTGGGAAGATTGACAGCTGACGGGACATGCTTTTTCCTTTTGAGCGAAAGAAATAACACATTAACCCCTAAGTTTCCCAATTTGTCACGCACTTTCTCCGAATTCAGACCAGCTCTCCTGTGACTCCAGGTTTCGATGCAACAGAGTGTCTACAGTATGTTTTTATGCCTTTCAGCCTGTCTGTCTCTTAATTTGTGTGCGTGTGTGTAATTCTACTAAGCGCTGTAGCCGGGGCAGGATTAGCACAGCGTTTCTTTCACTGACATGCTTCATTAGTAAAGATGAAGTCAGCCAAGCACAGACAGACACAGTCTGACAAAACAGCTGAACAAATGGAGGGTGTGCGTAGAGATGCGAGTGGAGACATGTGGTGAATACAGGGTTGGATAAGGTCATGAAATCTTCATTTTTACAATTTCTTTTTTTAATAAGCATTTTAATACCATATCATACTACATATTTGCTCTATGTGTGCAGTCCATATGCGATAATCTTAGTGAGTTTATCTATGGGATGAAAAAATGCGTGGAGAATATATTCCGAAGTAAAGCTGACGGAATTTCAGCTGGGCGTCGGGCCTTCAAGACAGGGCACAGAGAGGGAATATTAGGGGACAGTAAAATTAGAAGGGCAGAGAAAGAGGCTTAGGTAGAGATGGAGAAAAGTAGAGGGGGAAAATATGGGACACCAAGAGTGAAAAGAGAGGAAGATAAGAAGCAAAGGGTTTTCTTTTGAGAATATAACAAAACAGCACCTACTGTTGAGGAAAGGAAAGACTGATGGAGGGTAAAAGAGTTTGGATTATCATTCATATAAAAAAAGCAACACAAAACGGCCAAGAAGAAAAGAGATCAGGTAAATAATAAATATATATATATATTTTTTCACTGTTCACTGCATGAAAAGCACGAAAGGCGAAAATAAATCCCATTTCTATTGCATCACAGATCAGACGCGCCTCTTTTTTCAGCGAACATCCTTTTTTAGTAATCTTAAATAAGGTCATCATAAGTCATAAGGGGGCACCTCATGAATAAAGGATGAATAAAAAAAAAATAGCAACATTTTGTGTCTGTGCTTTCCTACATGATAATTCCTGTATTATTTTTAAATCAGGCTTCGTCTTTCACTTCTCTGCCATGATAGCGAGCGAGACAGCTTTTTTTAAGTCACGATTATTCTGATAATGGAAATTCACCACAATCAACTTATTGTTTAAACTTCGAGTGGTTTTTATTGCTATCTGTGATTTAAAATAAAAAAATAAATAAAATAAATCCTCTACTGTCCTATTCCTATCTGAGAATACGTCCCTAATGGGAAATCACGACTTCTTCAAGGGAGGAGTGCAAGGTTGACTTGTCTTCATGCGAGACAATTTCACTCTTTCTGTTAGAGACACAGTCAAAGCAACGAGCACGGAAACAGACACGGTGTCAGACTGCATTGCTTTTAAAAGACTGTGAAAGGAGATAAAAATGGTGTTAATGGTTCGAAAATGCTTTTAACACTCCTACCCACACAAGTCAGACTACCGCCTTCTCCATCTTGCTTTCACTGGTCCAATTACAGCATTGGCGCAAAAATGGGCGCCGCAAAGTGGAGACGTGTGACAGATACGCAACTAAAGTTGACTATAGAAGTGGGGAACTTTGTGCTTTGTGCTTGCTTTAACCTCTGCTCTGGTTTTTCTTCTTTACACAGTATGTGTATTTTAGTGTTTGTATTGTCAGGAAAGATATCTGCAATTTAGATTTAAGCCCACAGTACAAGGATTTAAATTCACTCAAAATAGAAAAAACACCAACAGACACTCCTCTCATTTCCATTTGAATGCAGAAAACATGTTAGATCTTACAAGTGGTATGAATATCCAGCAGAACGCGTAATCCATAAAGCTAATATGTCTATTGACGTTTGCATTGTCCCTCCTTAACACTTATGCATTAAAGACAGTGTTCTAATTACGCCGTGGCTTTCCGGGGTGGGGGGCGGGAGGGTATTGTACACATGCATGTGCATTCAGGAATGCGCCCGCCTCCGTGCAAAAAATAAAGTATCGATACATTTCAGAAAATACTTAGCATGGGACAACAAAGAAACTGAAAAATGATTCACTTTTGCAGGTTTTCTTTTTTATCGCTATACGCCAAGGGGCATAAAAAATGCCAACTCGCAGCGGACGAAAATGGTTTGCATTTCTTTTGTTAAACAGACCAGACCTAAGTCAAACGGCGTCCAATTTTGGTCTTACAGGAAATCAAACTTTTCAAACGGCTGCTTAAAACACAACACCCTATGCTTGGGAATGCATTCTGCGAAGTAACACATTACGGGGTTAACGCATCGCTTTGCAAATACACAATACACGTGCAGTCGTGCATGGGTTAAACATTTCTGCTTCCCACCGTGGGGAGGACACAGGGGAGACTTTGTTTTGCCTCCGGGGCCGAAGTTTGATGCTCACTTCAGGACTAACCCCCTTCACTTTACCCAGCAGTTCAGCAGTATGACACAGGTCTCGAGGAGCTGCAGTGTTTATTCAGAGACAAACCTAAACCTGCAACTAACATTTACTACAACTTGACCATTTCACTGCTTATTTCTTCGCTGCATTCCTAAAAGGCTACTTTTCCCTTTTACATTTGCATCAAACTGTGTCAATACCCTGCACCTGTGGGATTAGACATCACGTTTGAAACACGCATACTGTGCAGGAAAACATATATTTATCCAGAAGGAAAGAGTGGCACCACAAATTAGGATATTAAAGAGCTCCCACTGAATTCCTCAAATGAGGCTTTCTGTATTCCTCCTCTATTTCTAACCCTAATATAAGAATTGGACATGCTCCCCCTGTTAAAGGCGACCTGTCCCAGCCTCCCACAGATGTCACGCTGCTTCACCTGTTTTGATGAAGTACCCAATTGCTAAGACTTTATTGAAAAGTATCAGGAAGAAATGAAATAAAAACATTGTAATTGACCCTCGGGTTCAGCAAGAAGACGAGCACGCCACAAAAACACACATATTATAGAGCGAGGCCACAAAATAATCTTGCAGGCGAATCTAGTTCGCAATGAAAGCCAATGTGATGGACATATTGAATTATGTTAGGAGAAAGTTATCTAACCTCAGTAAATATAAGTGTTGCATGTATCTATGCATATCCATCAGCATCCTCCTGATCATGTAATTCATTAAAAGTCTAATTGATCTACGACGATGTAAAGTCTCTGACATTGATTTTGACAGAATGTGGACATACTGTATGACATATTGTGACAAGTATGACACTGTGTCCGTGTGTAAAATATTTCGCTGACTTCACCGTAATTGCAATTTTCATGAAATATGGAGGGACGAAGCATCTCGTCACTATTGTACATCAAGCGTGATAAATTTACTGTCGGAATGTCCTAAAGCACCATAAATGATATTTTAGATATACATGTGTTATTACTGTCC
Source organism: Bovichtus variegatus (assembly GCA_943593645.1). Classification (NCBI taxonomy): domain Eukaryota; kingdom Metazoa; phylum Chordata; class Actinopteri; order Perciformes; family Bovichtidae; genus Bovichtus; species Bovichtus variegatus. The sequence goes on along the minus strand of CALSCE010009465.1, from coordinate 15,742,154 downwards.
ATACTGATTATACACCTGTGTCTACGGCTCTGTTTGTTCGTCCGTATGATTGACTCCCAACACATTTGTCATATGTTGTGCGAGCGTTACGAAGCTGAATGTTGCTGTTATTATCTTGTAAAAATGAAATGTCGATGAGAAGCAGCAGAGAGCCAAAGCGTCTTTTTTTGAATTATTTTTTTTACCCCCTCTAGCACATTGTATTGCACTAATACAACAAAAAAAAAAAATATATAAAAGTGTATCCCTGAGTCAGGATTTTGCACAGACATGAATAATGGTTTGGAAGTTTCCACCAACATCATCAAAAACAGGTCAGATGTTCTCAGACACTCACCGTAAATTATTTAGCTGAGGGGCATCAAGGGCAGCCAGTCTGGACTTTATTTAGTGACGTTTTGTGCGTGTGTGTGTGTGTGTGTGTGTGCAAATGTGTGTTCACTTGGGTGTGTTCATCTGTGATTGCACACATCATCATCCACAGTATCTATTGTGTGGGTGTGCATGTGTGTGTTTTGTGGTTGTCATTATTATAAGTTACGAGGGTTTGGCAGTCAGATTGAGGTGTCAGAGAACTCACACACACACACACACACACACACACACACACACACACACACACAC